>NW_019168270.1:26054307-26076216 GCF_002303985.1 Durio zibethinus
GCTGCTTTTGGCCAGCAAGATTATGATCTCACTCTTCCAATTCAATATTCAAAGATGGTTCCAGCTTACACAGCGCCTGGAGATGTCTACCGCACAGCTCGTTCGATGGGTCAGACTAATGAGAAGAACGACAACTTGAGCTGGTTCTTTCCAGTGGATACTGGTTTAAAATATCTATCAGGCTCCACTTGCTGTGAGATTGTGCCTGGTAGTGACCTTGGGAAAACCAGAGGGTGGTTTTCATATTCATCAATAATCAAAACAGCTGAAAACCAGGCAGATGTGATGGTATGGAGTAAGGGGCATGGTATCCTGTATATTCGAGACTATGTTGTGATGATTCCGCTACAAACTGTTGGGAAGCAGGATTTATGGCTGGAGCTACACCCAACATCCAAGTTAAACCTGAGTACTACGATGCAATCTTAAATGGAGTGGAGATATTCAAGATAAAGCAACTTTCGATGGAAACGCTTGCTGGACTCAACCCTCCCATAGATGAGTCTAAGTTTCAGCCTTCTGCTGCACCATCCAAAAAGTCGAAGAAAGGATTACCAAAGGAAATTAAGTACTTAATTAGTGGGGCATTTCCACGCTTTTTCTTTTTCGTTGTTTTCTTGGTGATCAATTGGAAAATGAAAAAAACCAAGGATTCATCCCACTGTTGCTCTTTTTCTTATGATGACATTAGAAAGGCAACTGACAACTTTGCTAATTCACTGGTTATTCACGACTCGGACTTTGGGAAGGTTTACAAAGGTTCCATTAATGGTATAGCTACATCAGTAGCTATCTTGCGAATGGCTAAAGCAACATCAGAAGAAGGTTTCTTTGAAGAGATAAAAATGCTCTCTCAAATTCGCCACCACAACATCCTCCCTCTGCGAGGCTTTTGTCAAGAAGGCCTCGAGATGTTCCTCGTGTATGAATACATGGATAATGGCACCCTCTCCGATCATCTTTACAAACATTTGGAAGAACGGAAGAAACCTGTGTCATGGAACCAGCGCCTTGAAATTTGCGTTGGAATTGCAAGAGGCTTGCACTACCTCCACACCGGAAAAAAACGCCCCATCATACATTGTGATATCAATTCCTCCAACATCTTGTTAGATAAAAATTTGACAGCCAAGATTTCAAATTTTGGATCAACCATGACATCCCAAATCAGCAATGGCTCGAGTATGGACGGCAGCATTGCTTCTCTAAATCTTGATTGGGATAAAAGATTTACTACAAAAACAGACGTGTATTCATTTGGGTTGGTGCTGTTGGAAGTATTCACTGGAAGGCCGGCGCCTGCGAATCTTAAAGCAGAAAATGATGAGAATGTAAGCAGTGGTGATGATCTCGAATGTTTGATTCCACCAGCATCACATTGTCTTGAGAAGGGAGATTCTGATCAACTGGTGGATCATCATCTGAAAGGAGAGATCCCACCGGAATCTCTTCGAAACTTTGTAAAGATCACAAAACAATGCTTGGCAAAGAAAGGGGTCAGGCGGCCATCCATGAGTGAAGTGCTTTACGACTTAGAGCAACTGCTGATGCGCGGGGATAGCGACTCAAATGCGTAAGCCAAGCTCCCATACCCACAAAGCAGCTCAGATTTGATGCTTGGAGTGGAGTTTTCTGCCATCATGATGTCTACTAGTGGTCTGTGACCAAGTGTTGCTAAAACTATGTAGGTATCCTTTCTACAACTTGTTTTTTTATAGTAAACACTCGGAAAAGTAAAATCCTGAATGCATTATGTGAATTTGGAGGAGTTTGCCTTTAAAATCATATGGAAAACAAATTAGATTAAAATCAAAATAGTTATGAATTCTCAATGCATAATAGTTATGACCTTCTTTGTACTTAAATAGTACGTTCACTTCTTGTAACTCGAAAAACAGTGTAATTACTCATATTACTAGTCATGTTTTTCCATTCTCAAATCACTATATATCACAGATCTCTCTCTCAATTCAAGGAGTGGATAGTTGTATTGTATTTCAGCACATCTAGCTGGATTTTGTTGCGTGTGAATTTTATTTTTCAACATAATTACATTGCCATACAGCCAGGAAGATGCAGATTGATATATGCAAGATTCTATAACATTATGAAGAATGTGCAATGGATTTCATGGCCTGGTGGGTTGAAGAAGCTTGATGAAATTGGGAGTTTAGGGTATTTACTGAATAATCTTTAGTAGCAGACATTTTGCAAGGCTTGTTGTCATTGCCTCCTGGAAAAAGGAATAAATACAAAACAAATGAGTACCCTAACAATATATTGAATGAATGCTGCTCGTATGCCAATCCAATCCGAAAGACTAAACAACACAATCAAGAATCCGAAAAATTTATGTTACAGATGGATAAATTTGATGAGAAAATTCAAGGAACAGCAGCATTGTAAGTTACCTTCATCTCCTTCTCTTCCTGCCTTTACCTAATTGTCCAGATTTAAAGGCATGTTCCTGCTCTTGGAGAAAAGCTATAGACCGTCCATAGTTGGCTGCTCTTTCTTTTTCCAGTAATGCCTTGTCTCTTTGCTTTACCTCATACGAGAAATAATTGTCCTTCCGTAGATCGCAAATTGCACCTTTAGCTTCACATTTTATGAGTTTTTGCAACTTTCTTCTCTCTGTTCGATCGCGGTCTGGATCATAGTCTCTACCTTTAACAAAGCTGCAGGGTAACATGATCATTAGATGCAGTTACTTGTCCAGAGTCTAAATAGCACCACTGAATACTATGATTGTCAAGAAATTTAATCCAACATTTTAAGTAATTTGATAGGCACTGGCTTATGCTTCACCAGCTGAAGTGGTCTCCGCAGCATATGAGTTCTGTCAGCTTTCTTCTTAATGAGTTGAGAAACATCATTAAATATATATTTCAGTGCCTCTGGTATGTGTTTCTGCTGTGAAACTTAAAGTAATAAATGTTGCGATCTGCAAGAATATTTCAGGAAAGGAATTCAATCCATCATAGATCTCAACAAATCCTCGCAAAGTTTCAGTCACAGTTCCCAGTGCACTAGCCCTTAACAAGAAATGTTATTTATTATCCCATTGTCGCAAAAAACCAGAGAAAGGGGCATTCCATATAAATTGAAACCTAGCCCACCAGAATTAATGAAATGGACAAACAAAACAACAAACTAAAGCACTTCAACTCATCATAATTCATCAAAAACAACAATAAAGAACAGCATCAATTGCTGACCTGAAATTATCAGAGCTGAAAAATGAATCATCTGATGACATCTCCACTACCATGAGAAAATTCAGAGTCTCATCCACACAATCATGGATGTGTAACACGGGCCTGAGTGCTGTCACCTCCATAAGATGATAAAACTGCCAAGAAAGAAATGTCCATAAAATAGAACTTTAATCTGATAAGTTACACAAGCAAACATAAACATTAGATTATAAAACTATTGTCTCAATTATGGTTATTATTATTTTGCTACATACTTAGAAATCTAATAATGGGGGAGGGAAATCAGATAAGTAAAATGTCAGATTGATTCTTAAATCATGCCAAAATCAACCAATCGACTAAGTCAAAGTTAGATTTTTTTTTTTTCTTTCGTTATAAATAATTGGACAGAGGGAATCAAGCAAGTTAAGCATCAAATTAATACCAATATCCTAATAAATGCAACAAGGCAATATAGAATTCCTCTATTTCCTCCATTCCTAATTCGTTTTTTCCTTTATTCTTCATAAGCTCCAATCATGAGTCATAATACCTGAGAATCTTGCTCTGATGCTAGTTTTTGGTCTGTAGCTGACATCAGCAGAGTTTGTAGGAACATTATAGCTTCTGGACAGAACTTTCGAGATCCTTTGGTTGTCTACAAGTACCAAAATTGATCATGTCATTAACTGCAGCTACAAGTCAGGAAGAAAAAGCAGTAGCAACACAAAACTACAAGTTGTCATCAGTACATGGTACATTGGTAAACATGTGAATCAACAAAGTAGTTGTGGCAATGACCTGGTTTAAATCCCGCTTAAGAAAATAAGGGAAGGCTAGGACTAATAAATATATATGCACAATATTACAATTTTCAATAGTAACACCAAAAAATTATTACCGCAGCATGCTTTAAAGTAGCAGGTTTCCGTGGCTTCAGGAAACAAAAAGTAAGCAAAAGAGAATAAAAGTCCTCACTATCTATTATGTCATAAAGTGCATCTTGGAAGAAACTTAGCACTCTTCCATCAATAAAGAAAATAAAAAGGAGGAGCCATGAACAGGTAAAACATAGGAGACCATTCTCCTATAAGACAAGTTAGGGGATAGAGCGAAAAGATAAACAGTACATACCATGAGAACCATGGAAAATAAAAATGAACCAATAGCAACAACTCGACCCAACATTATGGGACAGCGCATCAGATACTCGCACATTGATAATAGAGCCAGAGTCATGACTACATGGTGAAAGTCAGAGCATGGAAAAATCTTGGACCATAACCTCAGGAGAAACAATGTTTTCAAGGTAGGCCCGCATCCATTGTCTGCAAAACATAAAAATAGATCATTTCATAAGAAACCTGCAAACGACAAAGCTAGAGATAATAAAGTGGGACGGACCACTGACAAAAGGAATCAAGCTACCATAAACCTTGGTTCTTGAGAGCCTCACAAAATTGTGTGCGAGTTTGTAAGATTTGCCCATATTGCAGAGAAATATGGAATCTCCATACTCAATCTCCATTAGTGGCTTGATAAGCAAATTCAAAACTCAAAATTCAAGGGCTTCTTATTTGCTAACACAGCAAAATATTGCAAAAGAACACCATAAAATACCTGGCAAATAGCAGATATATCAGTTTTAAATGAATGGTGGCAATCACAATGTTAGTAGCATAACAAAATGCTCTGCAACTACTCAATATAACTGTTCATGCTGTAAACATATATTTTAGGAAATAAAAAACAATAATAGTAACAAAAATTTCCAACACCATAATTCAACATTTTTGTGAATATAATCCTTCAAAATGTACAATGTCTAACAAGATAATTGAATACTTCCTTGGTGAGAATTTGCAAGATGGATACATACACAAGTATACACAAACAAAAACAAATGCAAGCATACACACACACAGGGCAAGGAAAGAGCAACAAGAAGCAAGATTACTTGAATTTTCTTCCAATTTTCTGCAGCAAGCTTTATTGCATTGCTTGCCTGAATTCAATTGATAATCACAACAACATCAACATTAGAACAATTATCTAATAAAGAAGACAGTTCCTCTAAGCTTCTTGGAGCTTCAATTATAAAGGGAATGTCTCGTTTAGTTGAAGTATGTTTGACACGATTGATTTTGTTTGCTTCCACAGACTCTACATCTTCTTTCCTAAGTTCAGTTTTATTTGACTTGTTACAGCCTCTTTTCTCCACATCTTCATCAACAATGGCATCATTATGTTCTTCCTCCTCTTCAACCTCTTCCAAATCTGTACCAATATCGCCATCATCACTCTGCTCCCAATCCTTCAGAGATAGAGTCTATTCATGTTCATCATCATCATCACCATCTTCTTCAAATCCTTCATCTTCACTGGTATCTTCAGCACTTTTTGAATCTTCAGAAGCATTCTCATCTTCATTCTCAGAATCATCTAAATCCTTTCTTTCAAGAATCTCATCAACCCAGCCTCTTTGACTACCAGGCTCCTCATCAAGTGCAAAGGGGTCATCAAGATCATCTCCTGAGACAGACCTTAGCCTCTGGGCAGAATTTTTATCAACATTTTCATCGCTAGAATAATCCGTTGCTAACATCCTCTTCTGATGCTATTCCTGGAATTTGTGGAATCCCAGATAAAGCATATGGATCATAACACAGAGTCCAACATAAATACCATGTCCTGGTAGTGTTATCATCAAAAAAATAAAATAGAAAAGCTATCATATCAAATAAAAATCTTAGAAACTTATCGAAACTTTTAAATAACAATCTTATTTCCAACCAATAAAGCAGAAGATAACCCCCAGTTTTATGTGAATTTCCATCTCACAGAAAACCTCTATCAACTTTACAGCCTATGAACTGTAGCTAAATTTAATAGCATCTCCAAATAAAATTGAACCATGTAAAAAGCATATACAACTAACAAAAGTAGTTGAGTATTGACCACAGATACCTCTAATCGCTCGAGTTGCTCCCTTTCCTCTTGGGCAATCTCCTCAGGTGTTTTTGTCCTGTCCGACGGCCAAGCACGCATATCCAATACCATCTCATTGATAAGTTTATCATATGAGTCAGGTTGTTGCTGTCAAATAAAGTAAAAAGAGGTTTTAATGCTTGACATTGATTACGCATCAAAGTATGCCTGTATCTGAAATTTTGAGAGACATAACGTTAATTTCAGTCATAATTATGGTAAGAAAGCTTTCTTTTCTTCAAAACTAAAAGCAACAATGTTTTAATGCTAACTGGTATAAAACACCTTCTTGTCATCATACTTCTTAAACTGTGAAGAAATATGGCGTGCTAAAGTAGGATTTCAGAAAACAACAATAGCAAATAATGAAGACAGAAGTTTGTATGGACAAGAGTGCTCATCCAGCATGGCTAGTTTAATAAGATAGAGCCTAGAACCATAACTCTTTACCTGCTTATAAGTTTCTGCTCTCTGAGTAACTGGTAACTCTTCCTTTTTCACATGCTCATTTGGAACGCTTTTGTTCACAAGAGCTTTCAAGGCATTCATCTTGCCCGGTTCAGTGAGAGACAATAGGACGTGGGACTCCACTAAAGATGTGAAGTTCTTATCTAATACTTCCATCAACTGCTCATTTTCTTCATCTCTTGCTTTTTGTGCCTGGTAAGAAATAAGAAAAATAAAAAATTAGAGACCAGATTTCAAGACTCAAGAGCAGTCTGGAAATAATACAGTTAACTTTATGGTGCATCTGAATTTTACCTTGAAATACTTGCTCTTCAAAATAACCTCCTCCCTTATTTCCTTCTTGGTTCTGTGCTTCTGTAGCATGAAAGCCATCAATTTAAGTCACGTTTTAGGCATCTAATAACACATCACGATAACATGTTCCACAATGAATGCACAAAAATCCAAGTGCAAATAGGGAAGAGATAGGGAGAGAGTATAACGTATGCATGTACAGTCACTTCCACTGTAACTCCTATTGCTTCATATTGTGGATATCAACAATTGAAATAGATCACCTTTAAGAGCTCAACCTCAGAAAACTTTACCAGTCAGATTAAGAAAGGGGAAATTACCCAGGCAAAAGTGTGTTTTTCATATCACATTACTACAAATGTTATGACAAAATGTGTATACTGGAAGACACAGGAAAAAGGAATCTTTAGCAGCTAAAATTTGAGTATACTAATCACTTCATATATGACCTGAATGATTTTGCATGAAATTGAATATCATTTAATTGACATAGATAACCCATAAAGAAGATAAGACCAAAGGAGTGGAAAATATCAATTTGGACTAGCAAAACACCAATGTTCTGATTCTGCAACACGCCAGAATCAATAACTAAAGGTTAATGCCTGATCAAACAGCTAACCAAGATTATAGACTGAAAATGAACTAGCATTTGAAGACACCTTTGTAGGATAAATCTGCCAACGTAATCATGATTACAGGCTCCAAAGAATTCAAAACAAGCTAGTCATAAAAAACTTGCAGAGTGGATCATCAAACACAAATATGAATAAGTGTCTCTTAATGAAAAAGAATGGGTCTTACATTTTCCTCTCCTTCCATCAAATTCCCTTCCAATGGATTCTGTGCACCATTAGAATTAAGTTGCTTTAAGATAGCTGACATCATTAACAAAAGCTAGATTGAAGTTTATCAATGCTGCCAACCAAGTTTCAAAATATTTTTCTCTGTTTTATTGAGTTTCAACTACATGGTAAGAATATATAAAGAAGAATATGCAGTCCTTGCCGTAGACTGGAGTCTTACAAACAAACAGCAGAGATTAAAGCCACTTATGTATTGTATATGAAAAAGCTACAGTAGGGAAAAGTAACACATTATTTGAACAAATGAAAAAGTTATGAGGAATTTAGGATTATAAATAGACAAATTATAAATTCATTATCATAATGGAAAGCAGAAGTCAAATCTCACGGTTGTCATCATCATTACCATCGTCAGATAGCATATCTTCCTCAAAATCATTCCTCTCAGGAAAGGAACCAAAACCTGGTGCGTCGAACTCATCTTCTTCTCCATCTGATAAATTGAACTTGCCCTTTTTTCCCAATTTCAACTATAGAACCAAAAAGAGATAAAAGAAAAAGAAAATAAAATGGAATATTAGAATTATATAGACTTAACCCCAAAAATTAGCTATTCTCTTTCCAATTATGCAAATAGTAGTAACCAAGAAAGCACATGAAAACACGACTAACAAAATGAAAGCCAAGGTCAATAAAGTCAAGTTCTAGCAACGTTTATTCGATATTTTATTCAAAAAAGAAAAAAAAAAAAACTGTTATGAATAAAGGAACTCATCCAGCTTCCATTCTCCCAAATATTCTTCAGGCAATGCCCAATTCACAAAATTTTCTATTCCAGTTTCAGCAGAACCACCTTAATTTACATTAATAGTAAACCACAACTAACCAAAAGCTTTAAAATTTCACTAAGGAAAAAGCAAAAGACACAAACTTTTATAAGCCTCAATAACTATAACAAAGTTTCTAAAACTCCCAGAAAAAATATATATGTATATATACATACATATGAATATAGCAATCATTTTTTGTCTACAATGGAAACCAATCAGTTAAAAGAACTAAAAAAAGCATTTTAAAAGAAACCAACCCGACGCTCACGCTGAGATCGCATAATATCCTTTTCAAACTCTCCCAAGTTATCATTTTGCTCTCCAATTCTCTTACCCAAAAAAATAGAAGACTTTGTACTTTGCTCGTACTCTTTCAGCAGCGTTTTCTTTCTCTGAAACAAACCCAAAAGACTCTCATTAACACAAGTAACACAGATAAATATAAACAGAGACAAAAGGGTGAGTTTCAGGGGTAGCCCATGCCTTTTGGATGGCGAGAGAACGAGCAAGGCCAATCCGGCGTTCTTCTCCCTTGCGTTTCTGGCCAAGCATGTCGAACTTGCAGCGGGACCAGATGGTCTCGAAAGGGTTGATTTTTAAGCCTTGAGCTTCATGGAGATGGCATCTGGGGCTGCCCTTTTGCTGCCCGCTCTGTTCGCTCTGTTTCTTCTGCTTTGGTTCCGCCACTTGAATGATTAACCATAGGCTGCTGCGACTTGGTCATATGAAAGGGCGGTTGAGAAGAACAGGACATGAAGGAAACGAAGAAGAATTACAGGGGTTCAGTTTATAGTTTTGGGTTCTGTACGGGGTTTATTATGGTGGGCTTTGGGTTCGACTTTTTTGTTGCTTGGATAAAGTGCTTGCTACATGTTGAAGGAACAGAGGGCCCAAAAGTTATGACAAGTATCAGACTCATCCATATTCGTACCAATTGATGGCCTATACTCCACGTACGATGGGCAAAAGAAAGGTACGAGGAAAATTGCTTGGGAGTCCGTTTGCATTTAATGTCTTATAAGTGCAAAATTAAGTGGCATTTGAAGCCGGTGATGACCAATGGGTCCTGCTCCAAATAACAGATTGTCCACCAGTTTTATGTGGCTAATCAATGTAACTTATCTTGTTTGACTTTGGAGCATGAAAAGAAAATGGATTAAGTATAGCCTCAGCAGCAATTGTTCAACAGTTCAAGTCATACATTTTTCTAGTTGATTCTGGCCAACATTCTACATACAGAGTTGATTGGCGTCAACCCCCCTTTGAAAGGTCTTTTTTGATAAGTTGGTTATAGATTATAGAAACATGGCGATTCACACAAAATTGCCAATTACTCAGATTGAAAAGCATTTCTTGTAAACCAACTGAGATATAGTTACAAGGTTCAAGCAGAAACCATGTCAAAGACCAAATTATTGTAATTACAACCATGCATGGTGCAGTTATGGTGTGTTGCAGCTTCAGAAAAGCTGATCATCCTGCCAGCATCTCTGCTGCAACAAACGTCGGCAATTTGAGGAGGATCTAAGAGTACCAACCCTGTTCTACCTGCTGGTATAAATTGCAAAAAACCAAAATTTGTTGAACTATGTGCTTCTTTTAAGCCACTGCAGCATCCAGAAGAGACCCTGAAGTGGTCAAGGGACCCAATTGTCTTTCCCTTCAGCCATAATCGCCAAGGCCACGAAAAATGACACAACACAAACTTTTTCATTCACACACCAAACCCCCTTTTCCTTTTCTCAATATACATTAGTAGCGTTATTTACAAACCATAACACTGGAAAAATCACATATATTCTGGAGTAAGAATAGAATCCTCAATCCCCTTTGTTGAAAAGAGTTGGTAGGCAATAAAAAATAATGCTGCTTTGTTTAAGCCAAGAGCCAGAAATCGTTGTGCCGCTTAGTGGTGATCAAATAACCTCCAAGTCTTTTTCTTTTCCTTCTTGCTGCAACTACCATGCAACTAGCATTCTGGATACAGTAATCGACAACTCCACCAGTTACCCGGTTCCCCGCCCACATCATGATGAGACGCCTAGTCATGGACCTTTTTTTCTGTCCCAAAACCAGAAGTGCTACTCCTTGTTTTTTGGCCTCTTCAACTATTGTTGGACCTTTCTCTTTTCCCTGCACCACTGCTACGTCAACTTCAACCTGCCAGACCAAAGCCATAGCATTAGTATATGTGCCTTGTGAACAGCTAATAACCAATTTACTTATCATTTGTAAACTGAGAACAAAACTAAGTAAAATTTGAGGTTCAGAACTGGGAAGATTAAATTTAAAGGATATATCCGATCCAACCCCCCTCCGGTCTCTTCTGCTTGCACATATTTTTCAGGGAGGAAACTGGTTCACATGCCCTTGGACTTGGAGCTTCGCTCTTATCGGACACATCATTTGTAACTGGCACTGTATTAAGTTTTTCAACTATACTAATCAGTTTATCTCTTTACATGAGTGATTCTAACCAATAATCAAAACTTTTTCAGGGTAAATATATGACAAGAAAATGAAGAGCTCCAACCTTGTTTCGAGGGCTTTGTCACATAAAGAAGAATAACTGTGTCCTGACAGTGGACAGTGTGAGAGAGTGCCCATTGTATAGCTCCCGTGGCTTCAATGCTGGAATCAACCACGATCATGATTTTCCTTCCAATTACAAACCCAGGTTTTTCTCCATTGCTGGATTTATCTTCTCCAACTTTGCCACAAATTTCATCCTTTTGATCAGTGTCAGAAAAATTCACATTAGGCTTGGCTTGTATTGGAGGAGACCGGACTCTAACATGGGGCCTAATCCTGTTTAGGCAGAAACCTGGTAACCTTGTGCCTGTCCTGCCCACCTCCTTAGTCGGCTACTAAGCTAGACACCAAATAATTATAAGAATGTAAACAAGAAGAGAAGACAGCAACAATTAGACATCGCCTGTTGCTGAACCAAATTTCTAGATGTTGATTTGGGGCTTTGGGCCACGGGTTATTTCTTCCAGCTTTGCTTTTTTTTTTTTTCCTCTTTTGCTTTCTTTTGTTTGTTAATCATGATAGCCGGTCTTTGATTCCTTTTTATTTTCCCTTGTGGGGCTATTCCTGAACGTGCCTATCATGAAGCTGTAGGCCCATCCCTCCTAGACCAGCTGCTTGGCGCCCGATCATTCTGCCATGTTAGTGGTAATATCCAAATTCTCTGTTCTACGGCTAAGTGCAAGAATGCAAAGCACTATGTCATGCTCATATTATGAACTGGTCTTTGAACTTCAATTTTCTTTTCTTAGAGGATGGAGGGATACAAGGCCATCCCCTAAGAGCATCTTCCAGTAACCTTCGAGCTGCCTCCTCGGATAAGCTCCGGCTTTGTTGCTTAGAATTTCTTTAACTAGCTCAAGTTCAGTAACTACTAAGTAAGCATGAGGACCGAGCCAGTCTGCGAAGTTTTTCCCTTCAATCAGTATGTTACAGTAGTCGGTGATTTGATTATACAGATATAAGGAATATCAAAATGTTCAAAACTTAACTTGCTGATCACTCTTACCATAGAGCTTCATCCATGAATAAACGTGAGGCTGAATTTTAGGAAATACATGATGCGATAACTCCATGGGACTGATCATGACTCCATTTCCCATGTTTATGATCTCTTTGGTGCTTCTATGCAGGAATCTGTAAGGAGGGCCCTTGATTCCTTGTGAACTCATAATAGACTGTAGGCGAGTTGGAGTCCACCATAGTTTGATGAAGAACTTGATGAGAATCATTAGAAAGAATAAAGACTGGCAACTTGAGAGATATATTATCCATGTTCCCATTGCTGCTATAGCTTTATCTTGTCACACTTGACCCGAGCTTTCTTTGATATATATAGGCCTTTGATATCAAGATTCTACTGTTGATAACATGCGGTATATAAAGAAGGCCACTACTATTATTGTTGACTAACAACTCTAAACACGTAATTAGGGGTGAAAAAAAAACCAAAATAATTAAAAATTAATTCGAAATTGTAATATTTGATTTGTTTTAGTATGGTTTTTTTTTTATTCGTTTTAGATCAATTTTAGATATTAAATGTATATACGAAGTTCATTTCAGATTTCAGATTTCAGATTTCAGATTAAAAGGTAAAAAATTGAAAAAGAAAATCTAATTAAATCAAATTATATATTTTTTTAGTTTTTATATATATTTTAAGTTTTTTATAAAATAAAAATAAAAATAAAATAAAATAATAAAAATAATATAAAAAAAAAACCTAATTGAATCGAATTAAAGTTTTAAGAAAAGTGATATCGTTATAAACTTTAAAGTTTTTTTCTAAATTTTAGATTTATCAAATACAGTAATTTCAGATTTTCGGTTTTTATTCTAACATAGTGCCACAGCTTGTTCTGCAGAGTGAGTCGATAAGGAAGGGATATGATCAGAATGGAGGCTACTCGTCCAGTAAAGGAACATAATTTTCACCACTCAGCACGGAAAGCTATGTTTGTGATATTAAAGAACTTCAATTGCACCATCTGCGCAAGGTCACTAAGCTAATATTCACCGGAAACCGCTTTTCATAAGGGACAAATTGATTATTAAAATTTTTGCTTCTACTGTTTAAAATATTATGGCATGAGTTAGTAGACTATGAACAAGGTGCCCGTGAAAACCTGTACCTGTAGAAATCACTGCCAAACTCTGCCAATTGGAGAGAGTTTTCCAATTAATAAAATCCTTTTCTGCCTTTCAATATATATATATATATATATATATATATATATATATATATGCATATTAGAGGGTTTGCTTCTTGTGGGAAAGAAAAGGGGGGGGGGGGGGGGTTCTGTTTTGGAATTTCTGGCAATCTACAAAATGAGAACATCAGAGCAAAATCTCCTTTTCAATAGTTTCGGGTCAGTTCTTTACATAAGATTTGATGCAAAGCCTAAATCATTTACAATTTCTAGATATTAAATCCAATCTTCTTACAACGTGTTTTCTATTGACATTTTGTTATAAAAAAAAAAAAGATGCAAGTGTAGACATTGATTTTGATCGGGTCTATTATTTTCATTTCAGTTTAATATTAATAATTTTAATAATAATAATAATAATAATAATTTTAAAAAATATAATAATAATAAAAAAAGAAAAAGGAGACAGAAACCAGAGGGTTGGTATGGTGTCGTTACTGCCTCCGACCAGCCCCTGTCCAACCCCTAACCAGCCCCCTGTTCAGCTCACCTACAGTCACCCTACAGCCACCTAGATCCCTTCTATTTAAAGCTCTTAAAAACCTCATAGATTCTTCCCCTTCAAAAATCTCTCTCTCGGACACCCTTTTGGCACCAAACGAAAAGCTTACCCTTCATCACTGCGCAGCCCCCCTTTCAACAAGCTAAGTCCCCATACTAGCACCCTAATCCGACCTCAACCCTTACCAAACTCATACCCAAACAGAAACACAAAAACAAAAACAAAAAAAAAAAGACAAACAGTCCTCCCCGTAGAGAGGAACCTCAGCACCGAGCTCCCCGCAAAAACAAAGAAAACATATCAGTTTTAGTCTCAAAAAAAAAAAAAGGCAGAAAACTTCAAGCCCCGATCTACGACGATTGGGGTTGTTTCTGACAAAAAAAAAGTCAGATTTGAAAAAAAGGCGTTGAAGAGAGCTGCCAGAATAATTTTTGTATTTTTTGGCAATCGAAAACCACCGGCGGTGACCCAGGTCGCTGCCAGTGCGATGGTCCGACGATCGGACAACAAGAGCTCGAAGCTTTCCCCCAGAGCTCTCTCTCTCTCTTTTTTTTTTTTGAAACAGGAAAAGAATGAACAAAAAATTTTTTTTTCGTTATATATAAAAGACTAAAGAGCAAAATGACGTCATTTTAAGTCAAGAAGGATCCACACGTTAACCGAGATCCGACTCAATATCCGTGTAACCTGACCCGTGGACCCGTTCTTCCAACAGTTGTTGATCGGTCCAATTGAACCGGTTTGAAACAGACCAAACCGTGGATCGCCAACCCGAACCGCTAACTAAACCATAGAACTGGTTAGACCGGTCCAGACTAACATTGACCGGATCGTTGACCGGATCGTTGACCGGTTCAGTTCAGGTAAAAAAAAATTTTTTTAAATTTTCTAAATTTTTTTATATTATTATTTTTGTTATTTTGAGTTTTTTTTATATATTCATGCATGATAATTTTTTAATTTGTTAGAATAAATGTTTAATTGTTTTAATAATAATAAAATTGAAAACAAGTAATAATTAAAAATATATATTAAAAATGCTCAAAAAAATAATAATTTTTATTAATTTTCCTATTTAGATGTTGGAGAAAATAAAAATATTTTTCTAAAAATAATTCCGCCTAGATGTTGTGAAATTATTATTAATAAATTTTCATAAAAAATAAATATATGAGAAATTATTGATCAATTTTCAAAAATTACCAAAATTGAACTTGCTCCGAAAATCTGCCTAGATATTGAAGATTTTTAGAGATGTTTGAATTTTCTTAAAAAACGAAACCTCTTTTTTTAAAAAGCCAAAATCCTAGGATTTTAAAACTCCAAAAATCAAAAATCCCTTAAATCTAAACCTCCTAAAATCCAAAATCTTAAAACCTTTAAACCCTTAAATTCAAACCCCTAAAATTCAAAACCCTAAAATCTCAATATTTAAATCCAGACCCCAAAATTCAAAACCCCCTAAAATCTAAAACCCTAAAATCTAAATTTTTAAAATCGTAAAACCCTAACCTTTAAAACCTCTACCCAAGCCTTTACTCAAAATATTCTGAAAATCTTAAAGACACATATGAAAATCTTATTTGAAGTAATATGTTCTCGAATGTCGCCTAGATGATGGAGTATTTAGGAAACTTTTCTTCGTTAAGTTTTTTTACACGAATTCTTATTTCGCATTAATAATAAGATTAATAAAAAGTATAATAGTAAATTGGGATCTTAAATATAAACAGTCATACTTAAACTCTGCATAAATGTTGGAAAGTCGAGGTGGTTTCATTTTACTTAAGAATTCAACTTTTAAATTGCATTTCATTTTACATGACATTCATTAGCATACATACATTAGCGTGTTATCGTCGATAATTATCTGCATTATTCTCTTTTAATTTTTATTTACTATTTGATGATAAAATATTTTATAATAAAAAAGAATAATACATTTAAAAAAATTGTGATATTATAAAATAAAATAAAAATAACATTTCGAAGAAAATAATTTTTGGTACTCTACCTAAATGTTGGAGAGTCAATAACAATTATCTTCAATAAAGATTATTATTTTATTTTTAAAGATTATCGTATTAAATTTTAACCGAAAAAAATTATTTTAAATTCTGCCTAGATGTTGAAAAATTTTAAAATAATTCTTTAACTTTAAGATTTTTTTTAATATTCCTAAATAAAGAGCTTTAGCGAAATTTTATTTTTTCAAAACGAAGAGAATTAATATTAAATTCAAGTAAAAACTATTTTTATCCAATACCGAAAATAGCGCATAATTAAATGATACTAATTTATGGGCGTTGTGAGGATACTAACTTTTTTCATACGTAACCGACTCCCAGACCTAACCTGATTTTTTGTAAACCAAAAATTATTTTTTTAATGAATTTTAAACTCGTTTTTATAATTTTATTAAAAAGATAAATTTTTGGGTGATTAATCACACCTTAACAAAAATTAGTGACGACTTCTTTTTATTTTTTTTATTTTAAAATTTATTTACGTTTGACGATCTTAAAACCGTTACGATAACAAGAAAAGTCATCCTGAATCGAGATCTTGAAAATATCAAAATAAAAAGATAATAAAGTACTCACAGGAACATGATCTTCATACGTAACTGATAAAACATTTAGTTGCAATGCTATCATTTAGTACTAAAAGGATGGAAACAAGGACAAATTAATCAACACCACTACAAAATAAAGATGAAAAAATAATAATAATAATAAGGGTTGTCGTTCACCGCCTACACTTGCTTGTAGTATGTTAAACTCATAATTTTTTATGATTTTAAATATAAAATAATTCTTAGTAAAAACATCTTAATTGTCTCATCAATATATATATATATATTATGTTGATCTAGTAGTAAATATGAGGTAGGAGTAAGAAAAAATATCGAGAAAATAAAAAATTAATTTAAAATCATAATATTTGATTTGATTTAGATTAATTTTTTTATTTGGTTTGAATCAAATTTTGATATTAAATGCTTACATTAAATTAAGATCGAATTTTATATTGAAAATAAAAAAAACAAAAAAAATGAACTAAACTTAATTATATATTTTTTAAATTTTTATAAAATAAAAATAATAATTTTATATCAAAATTTATTTAAATATAATAAAATTTTATTAAAATAATATATAAAAAAATTTAACTTTTAAATTTTAAAAATTAATAAATCAAATCAAATTAAACAAGTAAAATTCAATTTGATTGAATTCGAATTCATATTAAATTTTAAAAATTTATAATATTATATAATATTTAAAAAATTAAATCAATTTTAATTTGATTTGAATCATTATCACCCTTTTGAGGTAGCACTCTCATTTGCCAAGGCAGCCATAGAGATGCTTAATGCTTCTTTTCTTAATTCAATAGATGATTTGGTTGTTTCCATGGATGAATACACAAGGAGGTCCCTTGATTCCCTGTATACTCAGGGTACACTGTATACGAGGAACAGGCACAAAAAAACTTGTGTGATGGATTAAAACCTTTGTACTGAAATTCAATTTCGATGAATTTCATATGTTCTAAACATTAATTTCCATTGTCATAGAAGCTTTTATGGTTCTCTGTTTCTTACAATTTATACATTCTCATCCAAAAATTAGATATGTACTTTTATCCACTACATGATAAATAATAATGTTTATTAATTATGTCACAATTCATAATTTTCATCGAAATCATTTCTTGCATTATTATTGTGATTTTTAGAATCTTGTCAGCCATTATTATTAATCAGATTATATTCTAGAGGTGTATAATCGGCCAAAATCAGTCTACAGAAGATGTCATAATCATAACCTTTTCTTTGAACAGGAAAAGAAAGTAAAAAAAAAAAATCATAAATTCCAATTACATGGATAATGTCCTATATCAAAAGGTTATAAGATAAATAATAATAATAATAAACATTTGACGTTTCGTACTTGATCTAAATATGATCCTCTTGGCATGATCAACCCATGTCTTGTTTCCGGCGTACAACAGTGATTGGCAGCTTGGAAAATTATTTTTGTATTGTGTCAATGTCAATGACTCTGTTTGTAGATTAAAAATTTCGAAACCCATAAAATTTGGATATTTCATCCATGTCCCTAGAAAGAAATAAAGCGATAAAAAATAAATATATATATATATTTTTACAAAAGATGTCATAATTTTGAAGAAAAACTAAATTTTATATTGATTATATGAGGTTTTTTTATAAAAAAATTTTATATTATTATTTTTCCATTAATAATAAATTAATTTTGAATTAAATACAAAGATTAAGACTTTTTAAGACAAGCCATTAAGTTTTAATTAAAGAGTATTAAATAAGAATTTAAAATTAAAAAATTTAAACTAATTAAAAAATTTTTGCTGTATAATAATTTAGTAATAAGCTCTATATTTGCAGCCAAAGCTTTGTTCCTTTGCTACGCTGCTTGCAGTTTGCACATCGCTCAAAGGTATTCTCTTTTCTCCTTTCTCTCTGATCACCACTCTTTTTGGCCATTCAATTTCAGAATTTTTTTTTATTTTTGCTCTAAGCTTTGTTCTTTTGTTATCTATGATTGTTAAAACTTGAGGTAATTTAGCCATGGCAGACTGATAAAACAAATGGATGCTTTAATTTCCATGTTTATTGCTTATTAATTTTACAAATCTTGCCCTAGTTTATATCATCAAAGATTTCAAAAGAAGGGTTCTCTTGCTTTAAAGACTTCTAAAGCAACAAATTGTTCAATAATTAGTTACCCTTCAAATATTTGAATATCGCCAACATTTGCATCACTTGTTGTTAAAGTATTAAACTCTTAGATATGATGATTAAAGTTTAAATTCTGATAATTTCAAGTATAAAAAAATAAATATTTGAATATTATTTCTAGTCAGTTTTGATTCATGGAATTTGTTATGGAATCAAATTTCATTATGTTTTGTAATATCAGGTAAGTGCTTGGGTTATACAACTGATCCAAGTTAAAAGTATTTGGTGCAGTGATTTTGATGATTTGAATAATTGCTTGGATGAAACAATAGCAGAGATACAGGATGATTGCCCATGTAAGGTACCTGTGCATTCCCATCTTTTCACACCTATTTCTGCCACATTAAAGATCATATATATATATATATATATATATATTGCCAGTTTGAAGAACATGTATCTGTTTTCTGCGGTTCATGTTCGATGGGAAAACATTGTTCTGAATCTGAACTATGGCCCTTTGGCTGCTGGAAAGCCTGTCATGTAACAGTCAGAATTGGACAAGAGAGATTGGGTCATTTTTGCGAGCTTATCCTCGATCTCTCTGCGTCGAACTTCGTTTGTTTCTTCAGATAATTTAGCTTATCATCCATCGGAAAACATTGTTCTCGACTGTGGCTCTTCATCGGCGCAAAGCCAATCGTATAAGGGTAGAAACTGTTCATCTGGCATGGGTCATAGTTTGCTGCTTCCAATTCAGATAGCAAATCCACTGTCTCCAATGCCTCCAAAGGAACTACAGTCCCTAGAGTTCCTTAGAAATTTTCTTAAAACCTTACCTGGAAAGATTTTGAAAATATTTCAACAAGAATTTTCATTTACATTTAATAAAATAGTTAGTAAAAAATCAAGATCGGTAAAATAAAAATAAAAATAAAAATAAATAAATAAACTTTTTTATAAAATATTAAATTAATTTGATGACAGAATCTTTTAAAAGGAATTAATGAGTTTAACCTTAAATACTTTTGAAATTGAAAAATTTTTTAAGAATTTTATCAAAATATTAAAGAGAACTTAATTGATAATATAAAATTAATTGATATTTTCTTTGAATTGAAATGATGTAGACAATAATACTTTCTTCACACAAAAATTAATCAATAACATTAAATAAAATTTGTCTCCAAATGGAAATAACTAGCGATTGAAGAACCTACCATGCATTTTCTTTGAACAAGATGTCATAATCCTACCATTTTCATTAAACAAGAAAAGAAAGTAAAAAACAGTCATAAATTTCAATTATCCGAAAAATATGATAAATGAAAGATATTTTTGTTCATCATATATTATTATTTAAAATAAATTATATTAAAAATAAATATTATATTAATTAATAAATTTATAATTTAAATATAATATTAAAATTTTTAAAATTTAAATATAATATTAAATATTTTATTATAATTTAAGAATCCTGAAATTATTTTTAATCTTAGTATAAAAAACGTTTTTGGAGCGGCCATCGCCCCACCAGCTTTTCTGGCCCCACCTGCTTTTTTCTGGCCCCACCAGCTTTTCTGGCCCCACCTGCTTTTCTGTATTCAATGTTTAATGTCTGGTTTCTGAGAAAGTCTTGGTCTTTATTTGTCCACTTCTGTACGTTGTGAACGTTAAGTCTTGGTCTTTTTTTTTGAACGTTAAGTCTTGGTCTTTATTAAATACTAATAATAAATAAAAATAAACTCAATTATTGCAGTTAGATGAAATAATTAATTTAAAATATAATAGGATGATACAAAATAAATATGATATAAAAGAATAAAAATAATATAATTTAAAATTTTAATAATTATTATATAAATTTAAAAAATTAAAAAATATATTTTATATTTTATATTAACATAAATTAAATATATAATTTTTGTATAAAATATAATATAAATATATAAATTTTAATATTTTACATTATAAATACAAATCTTCTAGAGATGAGGCTAACTTTCTTTAGTTTGATGTGATTGGATGCCAAACTTCTAACAAAATTAATGTCAATATATCGATGGCTTAGACTTAGATGGTGACAGACAACGATCTCCATTGGACTTTTCCCAAAGAAAAAAATGGTAAAAGACAACAAAGGATTTGTTAAAACATTAAGCATCAAATATTTTATTGATTAGATTCGATTTTAGTTGTCAATTAATTATTTTAATGAATAATTTATAAATTTAATATAAATTTTTATTAAAACTTGCTAATTGCTTTGATTTTAAAATAAAATAATTTTTTTTTACCTAAACTTTTTTATAAACAAGAATAACGCGAAGTGACAAGGTCATCGTTTCGTTTATTCTTCTTTTTTTTAAATGGATTTTTCTTTCCCTAGCATTCCGCCTAAGATTCCTCTGAAGTACAACCATTTAAAATTTTTTAACATAATGTTTAATAGAGAAAACATTTTTGGGGCCCAGCCCCGCAACCATATATGACGTCCGCCAGGCAGACTGCAGGTTCCAAAGTTTCCATCTTGCGCCAAGGTATTCTCTTTTCTCGTTCTTTCTCAGAATTCATCTTATCAACCAAAGTTTTCGAATTTTTTCTATTCATTTCTGCTTGGCCTCTTTATTTAGTACTGTCTAATTTTTTCAAACTATTTCCTTAACTATCCATTTTTAAAAATATTGTTTATTAAATGCATGCAATTACATTTTTGTCCAGGATAGAAAACTGATTACAGGAAACAAATAGTAAACTGAAGTGAAATGATGCGATCCTTAATCCATACTGAGAGTTTGGTTTCAATTGGAATATGTATCGGTGAGTTTTTTATTATCAAAACATAAAACAATTAGATTTTTATTGTGATGTTTCAATTTTGTATTGAAACTTTTTAAAGACATGTTATAATATATAAATAAAAATTTAAATTTAAATGTATAAAATATTTTTTGTGAAATATATGCCTCGTAAATTATACATAAATCTCCCCACATGTATATCAAGATTGGGAGATTAATTTATATGCCAAGAGAGAACCAATATTAAAGCCATGTCACTTTTACAGTAGTGAGGAAAGTTAGGGTGGTTATCAAGATTAGTTGTTTAATCGATCGAATTTGAATTGATATAATATTAAATTTGAGTTAAAATTTAATTTTAAATTCGAGGCTCAAAATTCGATTCGAATTCAATCGGATTTTATTTTTTTAGTTCAAATTTAACTTGAGATAAAAATTGAGTCATTCTAACTCACTCGATTAAATTCGATTAATATGTAAAAATAAACGCGATTCTTATATTTAATTAAAGTTCGATCATTTGTGCTAAACTTGAACTCAAGTTCGAAAATATTT
>NW_019168270.1:26677216-26926224 GCF_002303985.1 Durio zibethinus
TCAGCTTAACCATCCATGTTTGCCAAGTACTTATAAGAGAAAAGGGCCATACAAATAAGTCAAACATGAAGAAAAATTGAAATACAGGTCTTGATATAGAAGTATATAAAATAGGATACACAGTTTAAGACAAAATACTAGCAACACACCATGGGTTATGACTCCCTCAACTCTTCTTGGAAACCACTCAATAAACTGAAACCAACAAAGGCTTAAATGTAAAAAGAATGTTTATTGTTCACCCCCTACCTTCTCTGGATTGCTTGTGCTTTTGAGGTTGGAATAATAATCAATGACTCCATCCCTTTGACCGGATCATAGGAGCGTGCTTTTACAACTCCAGGATCTATGACATACTTAATTCCAGGTATTGTCACTGATGTCTCTGCAATATTGGTTGCTAGTATAACCTAAACAGAAAAAATGCAGTGGCATGATTAACTTTTTTCACCCAAATGAAAGTTTCATCAAATACTTTTTTCACAGAGTTTGAGATTTTTCTTGACAAACTAAAATGAAAAAGCAAAAAAAAAAAAAAAATGTCAAGACAACAAAAAAGGCCTACAAGACTAGAGTATTATTCAAGCTAAAGACATCTTCGAGGTAAAACTGCATCACATCCTAAACATACAAGCTGTAAAATTTTACCAGTATGATATTCATAGATTGCATTTGGAGAATATATGCACTTGCTATCTCTATATTTTTTAACTTTAAGAACAAAATGTATGCTCATTACATTGCAGATAGTTTACTGGCAACATTATACACAGTGTGTATGTCCTATATTAATTACTACACATGAAGGCCACCAGATCATACACATAATCAAAGAAAATTATGAAGCTACCTTACGGAATCCTTCAGGAGCAGGCGAAAAAACTGACATTTGCAGTTCTGAGGGAAGATATGAGAATATTGAAACCGTTACTATTTTTTGACCATCTTCAGGTAATTGTTTTAAATTCTCCTGGATTTGCTTTTCAACAGATTCAATCTCTTCTTGTCCAGTCAAAAATACAAGAATGTCACCAGGGGCCTCCTCCAAATGAATCTAATAAAGTGAAGGTACATATCAGGACCCATATAACTAATATTTATATCAGGACCTGAATGAATCTAATAAAGTGAAGGTACATACAATTCTAAGGACCAGTGACAACAAACCTGGAATATGGTGACCATAGCTGAATCTAAATAATCAGTCTGGGGATAAACAGTACAAAATATGTCCACCGGAAACTGTCGCCCTTGAATGTGAACGGCTCTTGCACCACCAAAATATTCAGAGAAAACACGTGCATCCAAGCTGGCAGACATTATGATTAATTTAAAAGGTTGTAATTTTCTTCCCTGGCATTGTTTTAAAACACTGATGCATGGATCGGCGTTTTCTTTCTCCAAGATTGCACCATTGCACCATTGCTTGCCCTCTTATGACCAATAGTAGTGTGGTCCTTTATGTATTTGGACCTCACTTTTTGTACCTTTTTCAGCAAACCCAACAATACATCAGTGCGGACAGTTCTCTCATGAGCTTCATCAACAATTATCACCGAATACCTTGTGAGATACGGATCCAAAAGTGCCTCCCTGAGAGAGTAGAAAACCTCATCTCAGATCACACCTGACTAAATCATCCAAAATAACACTTTTAAGAGTCCTTAATCTATCATATTACAACCATGCAATAATCCGATAAAATTCATCTATATATTCTAAAACCATTTTCGATTACCAAAAAAACACTTTTAAAAAGAAAAAGAAGATTACCTAAGAAGTAATCCATCTGTCATCTACTGGACCCTTGTTAAGCTAGAAGTGACATCCTCAAACCTAATAGTATACCCAACTTTCTGGCCCAACTCAACACCACATTCGTCAGCTACCCTTTTCGCAACAGTAACAGCAGCAACACGCCTAGGCTGCGTTACCCGAATACTTTTCCCATCACAACAGAACCCAGCATTGAATAAAAACTGAGGTATCTATACATAGAAACATACCAGCCTGTAATTATCACCAGATTATCGTATTAGAAACAAAAAGACAAAAGAATAATACTACTCACGGGTTGTTTTCCCACTTCCAGTTTCACCAACAATGATCAAAATATCATGCTTTCGAACCTCGTCAACAGTTTTCTCTCAACTACAATAAAAGATAGAGGTGAGCAAAAGTCGGTTTGAACCGATTAGATCGATCGAAACCGAACGAATTCGATTAAATCGATTCGATTTATTCGGTTTTAGTTATAATCGGTTTTTTAAATCGATTAAATTAGTTAATTCGATCGATTTTCGGTTTTTAAAATTAATAACCGCACTAAACGAATTAACCGAATTAACCAACTTTTTAATAATTAAAAATAAAAAAATTTGAGATAAATATATTTATTTATTTTTTTTGTAAAATATTGTTGAAATTATTAAATTCTTTAGTAATTTAGTTTGAATGATACTAGAGTTTGAATTTTATTGAATTGAATTTATGGTTAAATAATTATTAATAATAGAAAGAAAAATGATAAAAAAAATCGATTATTTAACCGAACCGATCGAATCGAACCGATTTTAGTTGGTTCGGTTATGGTCGATTATTTAATAATATTCGGTGGGTTCGGTTATTTGTTAAATGAAAATCGATTAAATCGGTTATTGATTTTTTCAAATCGAATTGATCGAACCGACCATTTACTCACCCTAATAAAAGGAGCAACCTTTTAAAGCAAAAAAGTACGCAATTCATCAAAAGAAAGATACTTTAGTAATCTAACAAACCAGAAGCAATAGGAAGGGACTTGAGCTGCTCTAAAATCTTTGTCTCCTGCAAATTCAAGTAATTATTAGATTAAAAAATTGAACCTTTATTCCACTTTTAGTTTCCAATAATTTGTTGATTTAATTGTTTATACATGTGGATTCATGAATGTTTTTTCAAAATCAATTTATTTGTTTTCTTGGTCGTAAAGTTTTAATCTTTAATCTGATTTTCCATTAAATTTTTGGTCCCATTTATAGTAATATTAGAGAGTCCCTGATTGGATTGTTGAATTGATCTTAGTTTTAGTTATAATGCAGGTTTTTTTTTCATGATTAATGAATCTGCTCTCTCGAATTGATTCAATTATATTAATTTCATAGCTTAATGAAAAGGTCTGAACATGACGGATTTTGAACTTTTGATGTTTCTTCATCTTGTCATGTAAATATTCTTATGCTTTCCCATGTGAATTGCCAAATTTTAAATGTCTCTCAAGTCTGAATATTCAGTTTTTTGTTCCATGATTTTCAATTTTCATTGGAAAGTAATTCTTGTGGGTTTTACATTATGTTAGGTTCTTACATGTTTTGTACTTATGGTTAAGTGTTTTCTGGTGGTAGATGACTACAAAATCGGACCCTTCAGCTTCTGACCCGCAAGGGATTGGGAAAGCCTTTGTAAAGCTATTCTACACTGTTCTTCATAATGACCCAACACAGGCTTATAAATTTTATCTGGACTTGAGTGTGTTAAGCCGCCCTAGTGCCGATGGTGTGATGAAGTGTGTGACAAGTGTGAAAGTAAGTTCTATTTACAAACAATGCGCCAGGAATCATGGTATTTTATTTTGTTCATGTTTACACCAATTTACAATATTTTTGGTAACTATTGAAACGGGACATAAATGAGTTGATTCTCTCATTGGACTACCAGAGTTATAAGGCTGAGATATCTTTTGCTGATGCTCAATTTTCATATGCAAACGGTTTGATTGCTTTAGTTACCGGCTGTTTGACTCGAAAGAACGATTTGAGGAGGAAATTTACGCAGTCATTCTTTCTAGCTCCACAAGAGGGGAGCTATTATGTCTTAAACGATGTTTTTAGGTACGTTAATGACAAAGAACCAGCAGATGTTGATGCCAATGAAAGCACTCAAGCTGCTTTGTCCCCAGAGCCTGGTAAGTTTTATGCATCAGTGTAGTTATGGATTTTCATTCTTTTAAGGGACAATATTTAATTGCAGTGGCAAATCATACCACTGCTCCTTCAGATAATGGTGATAACAGTAGGAAAGAAGCCAGTCATCAATTGGACAATGGCAAGATTTCTGCTTTGGAGAATGAGGCTGTTGCTGAGCAGCTAGTGCCTTTCAAGTGAAAAAAGTCACAATGATTATCATCCTATGTACCAGACTGCTTCGCCTAGAACTCAGGATGATGCTTCAAAGAAATCATATCTATCAGTTGTGAGTTCGTACATGAATACAAGTATATTGGAATGCATAGTCTGATTTGGAAGCATTACTTGGGTAGATACTAATGTTTTTCTTTTTCTAATAATTGTTTCAGGTACATGCATTGACGAAGAATTCTGCTCCATTTATTTTGAGAGCTCTACCTCCTGAAACTAAACCAGTGCTGCAGTCACGCAAAGCAGCATCACCTGAGGCATCAGCTCCTAAAAACAACAATTCCTTGGATAGGAACAATGACTCTTCAGGTTTTTGTTTATTGTTCTTCAAATTGACAAGTACACGTTGCAGTAATGCCACAGCTTCCCTTGTTTCATTCATATTCCTCATTTCCATTTGTTTCAGGTAAGAATACTTCCATATTTGTTGCAACTTGCCTATGGATGCAACAGAGGAAATGCTTAGCGAGGTTTTCAAAAAATTTGGACCAATTAAACCCAATCGTATTCAAGTCAGAAGCTTTAAGGTCTGTTCTGTTTTAAAATTGATTATGTCCCTTTCTGATATGTTATTTTTGGCATAACACTTACGAGCTTCACTTGGATCTTATTTCTTTAGGAGGTCAAAAACTGCTTTGCCTTCATAGAATGAGTCTGCTACTTCAGTTCAAATCGCTGCTATGGTATTGTCTTGCCTCCTCGTATCATTGGCCTTAAGTTCAGTGAGATTTTTGGGCAAAACCACTAATCCAGTCATTTGTTGATGTGGTTACTCACCTGTTTCATAAATTTGTTGCATCTCACATATATTATAAGATAAATTTTCATACTGTGTTGCCTGATGGCACCATCATTTCAGGCTTCTCCTATTCCAATTGGCAACAGACAAGCTAACATTGAAGAAAAGCGAGGCAAGTTAACGTATCTTCTTGCACATTGCACTTTTGTATTAATTTCTTTTTATTAGAACTCTAAACCGAATTAAGATCCCAACTAAATGAACTAATAAACAACTAGAGACAGTTCTCAGTAGTATCAGTTTCTTCCGTCTTGGTTATTTGCAGGAGGCAATAATGGTGGGAAACCAGTTCGTGGTGTTTATATAGAAGAAAATGGTCACCGAATTGACAATTCCAGGGGCCATGGGAACTTCAATGGCGGCCGTAACTTTGAAAGACATGAAAGGAGTGAGTTCTCAGGTCAAGCTCGAGGCAATAGTGGGCGAAACAGAGTGAAACTGTGAAAGTTAAGGCGTACATGCTCTATTTTTTGGGTAGGACTATAAATAAATCGAATGAATATATATTTATAATATATAATAAAATAAAATTAAAGTAAAAAATAAAAATATAATTTTATTAGTATAATTATAAATAAATAATAAATAAATAAATAAATTTTAAATGAATTTATTCATTAATATATACGAATCAAAGAAAATTTTATTCACATTATTAGTTCGTTTAAAAATAATATTTAAATTCATTTATTAAATTTAATTAATGAATATAATCTAATACAAATTTATTTTTTACTATTTTTTCGCATTGAGTTATTAATTATTAAAAAGTTACAGGAAAAAAGGAGGGTTAGTGATAAATTTAGAAAGGATTAAAAAGATAAGAAATCTTTCTTGGTGTCTGGTGAGGCTGACTGAAAGCAAAGAGTGCTACCTAAGCCCGAGCCAGCTCCTCTTTTGTCAGATGAAGACGTGGCGCACCTTAGTGTCCTCTTTTGTCGGAGAATCTTTCTAACGCCTTGTCTCCTTCATCTACGTGTCCTCCCAATCATCTTTCCAACCAACATCTCTCTTTCTCTACTTCTTTCCACTTTCCTCTCTCTTTCAAACAGCAATTTTTTATGGCTTTGATGCAAAAGAATATTTTTTGCCCTAAATTGTTATCCTTACACGTGGTAGGAGTTTGAGCTTCCAAATGAAACCTTTATCAATTCATTGAATGTTTTGGTTAATTATGGGGACAATTGAAAATATGAAATTTTCTTTTGGTCCCGAAATAATATAATACTTCATATTGATTCCAAAAAAAAATGTTGTGCTGTGATATAAATAAAGATTTATTTTTTATTGAAATACTTTTGCAAAAAAAAAAAAAGCAAGAAATTGGATTTCAAATGGAATAATATATCTCATGAACAATAGAATCAACCAAGCATCAATATTATTATTTCTCAAGTTCTTAAGAAAATAGAAAAGTGAAGAAATGGAAGTTAAAAGGGTGTAACTGATAATAGTTTTTGGTGAATTATTTGTGAATATATTTGATTTTTATTTATTTATATTTATATATTAAGTTTAATAAATAATTTTAAATAATATTTTTATGTTCATTTGTTAAATAAATTAAATATGAATAGAAATTTGTTTAATTATTTATATTTGTGAATAAATTAATTAAAATTCATATAAAATTTGTTTTTTATGTTCATTTATTTTTTGTTCATTTTTAATTTTATAATTATATGTTTATTTAAATTTATTTAGTTATAATTTATTTATTATTGATAAATATATATATTTTATTTATCACTATATTCATTTATATTTATTTATGAACATATTCTTTTAATGTTCATAAATAAATTTATTTAACTTAAACAAATCTAACATAAATCAAATACAATTATTTTATTATTTAAATAAATCAAATTCTTACATAATAAATAATTTTTATTAAATGTAAGTAAAATACAAATAATTTAAAAAATAAATGAACAAATTATAAATTTACATTTCATCGTTAATATTTCATATATTTATCTTTAAAAATTTATTTAAATTGATAATAAAATTGACTCTAATAATATTAAAAATAATAATAATTATTATTATAATTACAATTAAAAAAATTATTATAATTATTATTAAATAAATTTATATTAAATAAATTTTATTAAAATTAACATTTAAATTGACTATATAATAAATTTAACTATTTCTTGCTAAAAATATGAGGAAACTCAAATTCTCGAGAGGCTTTATGTGAAGTTAGAACGGAAAGGGAAATGGAAAAGGAGGAGAAAAAAGGAAGTATCTTCAAATTATCATCTGACACACTGCAAAATGTGATGTCACCCAAAATACAGACTTTAGTAGTCGCATTCACTCATTTCTCAATCCATTCCACCATAAAAAAAACAAAGAGGTGGGGACCCCTTACCCACTTATACATCTGTTTAACTTCCTCATCTTCTCGACACGTGGCATCCTCATGAACAACTTTATCTTTCTTCATTGAAAAAAAAGCGCAACTTGGCATCCTACCCCACCCGTGGACCCTACTTTCACTTGGGGAATGTGTGCATCACGCCCCTCTTCCTCGCCGATCTCTTTCCAGGTAATTTCCTCGTTTACTAGGTGGTCAATAATATAACGGCTGTTACTGCTGCCGCTTGTTTGCCCTTTTTTGAAGTCGTAAGTTCCGTTTAACCATTTTTAGCAACGCATGATCCCAACACCCTGGTAAGAATATAATCATGTCGTTGATAAAGCATTTCAAAATCTAGATTTAATGTCAAAATATTTTAAGATCTACATTTAATTTGAAAGAAATGAGCCTAAAGTAAATAATTTAGTGATTTACAAGGCATACCATTTTTGTTTTAATATAATTATATAAATTTAATAATTTTAAATATGATAAATAATATAATATAAAAAAATATAAATAAAAGATATAAAAATAATATAATTTAAAATTTTAATAAAAATTATAAATAAATTTAATCAAATTAAAAAAATATATTTTATATTTATGTATTAATATAAATTATAATACGTAATTTTTTTATAAAATATGATATAAATAAATGAATCATCAAATCTATAACTATATTAATAATAATATCCATTACTTTTTTTAATAATTATCATATCTAATTAAGTTTCAAAATTATTATGATTAAAATTGCATTTAATCATAATAATTGAATTTGATTAACAAAATCAAATAAGGTAAAGATTATGATTAAAATCCCAATTATAAATGAAATTGTAAGAAGCAAGTTCCTCTTTTTTTTATGTTATATTGAATTTATACAATCTAAATAATTAACTTCAATTGATTCATATTATTATTATTCAAAAATAACATTTAACAAAGCTGTCCAAACAAGGCTTAGGAAAACGGCGCATGATAGCAAAAGCAACGCCGCATTTTTTTACGATTTTTTGGATTGTGGGGAAAAGAAAGAGAGAAGAAAAATGGGAACACAAATGGCGAATTCCCAGACAACTACATCGAAACGACACGTGGCCACTGTTCCCTTGCTTTATTAATTATCGACACGTGTTATTACAACCCACCCCCGGCTGTTTCCCAACTTGTTTTAAAACACGCCAAAAAGGCAATCCTTCAAAATATTATGTCAGTCGCAACCACGTGTCGTTTTGATGTTTCTCCGATTGCCACTTGTCTCGTCCCAAATACTTTTCCTCGTCATTGTCCAAGGGCATTTTCGTCACTCAATAAATGCTTCCTCTCTTTTCCCCCATTTCCCAAACCCATCAGAGAAACTCTGAACTCTCTCTTTAGTAACATCCAATCGACTAATTTCCACTGAACTTGAAAAAAATTCAATAAATATACAATTTTTTTTTCTTTTTTTTTTTGTGTAATAAAAAGAACAAGAAACATCTTTGTTTGAGTTACAATTGTTTTGAAGTTGTAATTTTTATATGAATAATCAAGTTTATGCAAATGGGTAAAGCTAACTCAGATCAAAGACTGGTTTTTGTTCTGTTTCATAGTCGAAGACACTAGCTTTACTTATACAACAACAAGAAGTTTTGTTTTTTTTTTTTTTTTTGTTTTATTTGCCTTGTCTAATGTTTCCGTCGAAAATAGGAGAAGCAAATGAAAACAGAAGTAGTAGCAGCAAAGAAAGGGTTAATCTTTCTTTTAAGATTGAGAAGTACCCAACAGATCTGTTACAGAGATTCATGTCAAGTGAAGCACAAGCTTCAACAAGAAGTGAAGGAGAAGAAGAAGAAGAAGAAAAAGTGGAGCTGAATCTTGGGTTATCATTAGGAGGTCGATTTGGGGTTGATAAGAGTGCAAGGAAGTTGACAAGGTCATCATCAATTGCTGGTTCGATACCGATGTTTAGAGAAGATGGTGCTAATACTCCACCACCGGTTCCTTATCCGATTCTCATAAGAACCTCTTCTTTGCCTACTGAGACTGAGGAGGAGTGGAGGAAGAGAAAAGAGTTGCAGACTTTAAGAAGAATGGAAGCTAAAAGGAGAAGAAGCGAGAAGCAAAGGAGTTCAAGAGAGAAGATGGAGGTTAATTTATTAGAGGAAGAGAAGCAAGCTGGAAGGGCAAATACTATTGGGGTGGGACCACCTTTGGGGTTGCAGAGTTGGGCTGCAGCTGCAAGGCAGGTGATTTTAGGAGGAGGGAATGAAGCGATGGGGGTGAAAGGGAAAGGTGGTGGTCTTGCGGCTGCGTTTTCACAAGGTTCTGTGCAGCCTTGTCCTCAAGGGTCTATGGAATCACAAGGAGGAAGTTCTTCTTGTATGTCAGAAATGGAAAATAAAGCCCTTCAAGGTACTTTCTGCAACATTATCTACATGGGATTTTATGTGCATTTGGTTTCAATTCTGAGATATTTTTAGAACAAGTTTTACAGTTTGTTTGATACGTAAGAAAATTTTGTGTAGATAGTTTCAAGTGGGTTGACATTTTTTTGGTTAGGCTTTTGTAGCTTCATATTGGAATTAGGGGTTGACTTCAGCTGGGCTATAGTGGCATTACCATTATCTTATTATTTTCTTCTGTTTTTTCAATTAATCTATTTGAAATTGAGGATTGATAATTGTTTGTAAAGATACTAAACTTTTAATCTTGAAAGATTCACTATCTTAGCTAGTCTAAGTGCCCATTTGGATTTCACTGCACCTCTCACCCTACCGTTAATTGAATTCAAATGCTAATTTTAGTGAAATTTATTCAGTAAAAGTTTTTTATTGAATTTTTTTTTTCAACTGCAGTTATAATATATATTTTTTAAATAATAATACAATAATTTTTATTATTATTTTCAGTCTCGTTACAGTCAGTCTCATCGACTATTTAAATGGAGCACAAGTCTAGACTAGGTTCCTTTAGATTTATTTGTAAGTTAAGAAAATTATTGAATTGGAGTTTAATGAACTGTAAGCAGGCTTGGAAGGGCTACTGATCTGGAATGGTAACTTGACACATTGAATGTGGCTGTCCTTGTAGATGTCAATTTAAACAGTTGAAAAGTTAAATTACATATCATCACTAGTTAACACTCTTTGGTCATCATTACGAGAGAGATTGGTGCCTTAGTTTGAGCTAAGGTTTATTGTCGGGTTTAGAGCCAGTAAATCCTCTTACAAGAGACAATTAGTAAATAGGAGTCATGCACTATAGCCGTATGTTATGTGCAATGACAGAACTTAAAAGTCATGGATAGTTTCTTGATAAAACTACTTATTTGCAATGTGGCAACATGATTGAGAATAACTGGATATTCAAATAGGAGTGTACATACAGATAAAATCATCATTGATTGAAGTTGCTTTAACTGCTGCTTGGATTTATTGGATGAACTCCTTAGGAGTGATTGCTTGGTTTTACATACCCCGAATGACACTTGATCTAATCAGCAGACATTTTGCAGCTTTACTTGGAGGAGAACCATAATGGTTTCTCCTACTTTTTCCAGGTAGTTTCACTCTCTATTTTCACTTTACAGGTTTAACTTCTGTTTGATTCATCATTGGTAACGTGGAAGATTTATAAATTTAATCCATAAGTGCCAAACTTGTTTTGAATGCTCCTATGTTCATAGGTAGCAGCCTAACCTCTAGCATGTTGGAATTGGTGTTGAGAATTTATGAACAAGCTATTGATTACTCATTTAAAGGGCGTGCCTTGGAGCAATAGTAAGGTTGTTCCTTTGTGACCGGAAGGTCACGGGTTCGAGTCTTAGAAATAACCTTTTTGCAAAAAATGCAGAGGGAAGGCTGTGTATTATGGACCCTCATCCCAATCCTCGCAAAGCGAGGAGCCTTGTGCGCTGGGGTTTCCCCCCCCCCCCCCCCTTTTTTTTTTATTGATTGCTCCTTTGGTTAAAGAGGAAAGTGGGCATTCATCCCCGCCCCCCTCCCCTACAGGGAGTGGCTGGTTTTCATCTTCTTACCATTTCATGCATTGCAGGAGCAAGCAGCTGTGGTGAAGCACGAAGCTCTGGTAGCACCCAGTCCTTGCAAGATCAAGCCAATCAAGAGGCTATGGGTTCATCGGGGACAAAGACAGCTGAAAATAGGGGGAAAGAAAGAGGGAACACGATGGAAGATATGCCTTGTGTTTTCACAAAGGGAGAAGGTCCTGATGGGAAAAGAATAGAAGGCATTCTGTACAAGTATGGAAAGGGAGAGGAAGTGAGGATAATGTGTGTATGCCATGGCGATTTCCTCTCTCCAGCAGAGTTTGTCAAGCATGCAGGTGGTGGTGATGTGGATCACCCTCTTAGGCATATAGTTGTAAACCCTTCCTCTGCTTCCCTTTTGTAATGTGGAGGCTATGGCACCCCCTAAAAAATGGGGATGTGAAATCGGGAAAAATCGAAAATTAAAAAATTTTAGAAAACAGTTTTTTTTAATCACATTTTCTTTTCAAAAGTCTGCAATATTTTATTGACTCTTGCCGATGTATCCGAGGAGAGATTTTCAAAGGCCTCTCTTTGGATTATTTGGTTTCTTTTTCCCATGTATGTAGAGTAGATAATTTGATGATATTATATAAATACGATATGGAAGTAAAATATATTTAAAATTATAATAATAATTATAAATAAATTTAATAAAATTAAAAAATATATTTTATATTTTTATATTAATAAAAATCATATTACATATTTTGTTGTGTAAAATATAATAAAAATATATAAATCGAACAATGATTATGGATATGGTTTGTTCTTTGTCCTTTTGCAATCACTTTATGCTCTACGGGGCATTGTTCTTGTAAGTAAAGTTGTAATAGAGTCGAGTTAAGTTGATATAATAAAAAATTTGAATTTGAGTTCGATTTTTAACTCGTGACTCGATATTTGGTTTGAATTCGATCGAATTTTATTTTTTTAATTCGAGCTTGATTCGTAATCGAATTCGAGTTATTCGATTTCGTTCGATTAAGCTTGAAAATATGTAAAAATAAATACGATTCTTATATTCGATAAGAGTTCGATTATTTGTGTTCGAATTCGAAATATTTTATTAATTAAAATAATAATAAAAATTTAAATATAAAAGATTGATTAAGCTCGTAAGTTACTCGAACTGAATATAAAAATATTTAAATTTTATTCGATCGATAAGTTGAGTTATTCGAACTCAAACTCAATTCGATAATAATCGAATCAAATTCGAATTTTATTCGAATCGAACCTGAGTAGCTTGCGAGTACTAATATATTATTTACATCTCTACTTGTATGTTGACAAAAAAGCCGCAACGCTTTTTTTTTTTTTTTTATTTCTCACTAGAAAAAGTTCATGAATCTATAATACAAAATATATTTTAAATTATCCCTTAAACAAAATCACATGTTCTGATATTGATTTAAAAAGAAGCCATTCTTTTTTGAATAATTAAATATAATAAGGTTAATTATAAAATAGTCCCTATTAGGATTAATTATAAAATAATCCTTATATCATTTATTTTTTATTAATTTAATTCTCGAATTTTTGTTTTGTCATTCACTTTGTTATTTCAAACCAATGATATTAGTTAATTTATTGATATGACATTAATATCCATTAAGACGATGACATGTAAAAAAAAAAATTTAATCAGCACGATATCATCAATTATTATGTTAGTATTAAAAAAAAATTTTAAAAATAAAAGATTTAAAAAAATTCTTAAAATTTTAAAAATAAAAAATTTTGAAATATTTTAAACAATTATAAAAATTTAAAAAATGAAATATTTTTAGAAATTATAAAAATAAAAAATTTATGAAAACTTAAAAAATAAAAAAAAATTAAATTTTAAATAAAAATATAAAAATAATTCACAAATAATTATGAAAAATTCAGAAAATAAAAAATTTAATGAAAATAAAATTTTCTTAAAATAAAAAAAAAGTTCACAAAAACTTAAAAAAATCTAAAATCTAAAATTTTTTTAAAATTTGAAAATTTATATAAAATTCTTAAAAATTTTCAAAAATTCTGAAAATTAAAAAATTGCAAAATTTTGAAATATTCTAAAAAATTATAAAAAATTGGAAAATAAAAACTTAAAATTTAAATAAAAATTAAAAAAATCTGAAAATTTCATAAAATATATAAAAAAATTAAAATTGTAAGATTAAACAAAAAAAGAAAACTCTTCATAATTTTTAAAAAAAATTTAGATTTTTTAAAATAATTTTAGATTTTTTTTTATTTTCAATTGATGATATAACGTTGATCGGATATTTTTAACATATATCAATATCTTATTAGATGTTTATGCCATATCAACAAGTTAATTATTGGTTTTAATATCAAGCATCAAAGTGGATGATAAAATAAAAATTAAAATATCAAACTGATAGTTTTAATTTTTTAAAAATCAAATTAACAGAAAATATATAGTAAATGGGTTATTTTTATATTTATCCCAAGATAATACATTTTCATTTTCTACGAAATGATACAATAATATATGGATGGGTCAACCGTGAAATTTGTAGCTTAGTAACAAAGAAGTCAATGCTTTACAAGTTACAAAAATGCTACAGATCAACCCAAAGACTTTAAAGAGATAAGCAGGCGTAGTATAGAAGTCAACAGGGCAGCATTCCAGGGAGAAGAAGACTCGATGACTTGGTTAGGTAAATGCAATTGCTTATTATTCAGCATGATTTTTTTTTTCTTTTTTCTGCATTTTAATGCTATATCTGCAAGTGATCTTTGTTTGTTTTGTGCTATTATGTCATTGGATTGAACACTGCTGTTTACCAGTTGGATCATTTGTCTTTCCTTTTCAATGGAATGTAGCAGATTGGATTGTTTAATACTTTGTGAGGAATATGAAGTCTTGTCCACTTGTTTTCCCACCCTTTTTTTTTTTTTTTTGTTTTGGAGAGGGGTTGTTGAGGTTTTATGAGAGGGGATTTGCAGCTATGCAGTTTCGCTGGAAGTGAGTTGAGAAAACTTGTGTACACATAACATTTCCTTTCCATATTTCAGAATTAACTAAAACAAATTGAAGCTATAATCCTGTCATGCATGAAGACAATTAATTTACAGGAGAAATATGATATTTGTCTTGGCAGAATTTGTCCCATTTATAGTTCTTCTAGTGATTGGGGAGTCTGCTGGAAGACCACTACATGCACTTCCAAGTAAAGTAGCTGATAGACAAGTTGAGCCCCTACAAACAATTCGACCATATAATATTGCTCATCGAGGCTCAAATGGGGAGTTTCCTGAAGAAACTGTTGCAGCATACAAGGTATCTTTTTGTTCCACATCAGATTCTTTCTTGGATTTATTTCATTTTTACTTCTAGTTTGAAAATGTAATTCATCAACATGTTGTGTATAGCTGTATAATTGGTGGATCATTCATTTGATCTGAAAATATATATAGAGTCATGCTTCTATTTAGCCCTTCTTTTTTGTTTTTTCCAAATATTTCTGTTTCTATTATCTTTTGAAAACATAATGTGAGTGATTCAATCCTGTTTAGAACCCGAATTTTTTCTTAATGGCAAAGCAAAATGTTGGCTGTAATCAATGAATGGTCATTGATTTAGATCACTGATTTGCATTCAACCCTGATATATTTTCACATTGGATCTTGACCTCTATATATTTTATATGCTTTATCTCTTTATTACTATTGGTGAAAGATGTTGTTTCAAACTCTTGGCTGTTTCTTCCAGAAAGCTATTGAAGAGGGTGCAGATTTCATTGAATCAGACATCCTTGCCTCTAAAGATGGTGTCCTTATATGCTTTCATGATGTAACACTTGATAATACCACTGATGTTGCAAATCATAAGCAATTTGCTAACCGAAAAAGATCATACGAGGTCCAAGGTGTAAACATCACCGGATGGTTTGTTGGTACTAAAGCAATCCCTTTTCTTTTTTTCTTCTGAATTTCTTTGTCCACTGGTTTGTTATAAAAATACCAACAAGTATGAAGTTACTCATTCAACCATTTTACTGTCAATGAATCTGCAGTTGATTTTACACTGGAAGAACTGGAGCTATTACGGGTGAAGCAACGTTATGGATTCCGAGATCAACAATATAATGGTCTGTTTTATTTTACTCCATTGATGTTTATTTCTTCACCATCATTTTACCTAGAATGAATGTGGCAAGCTTATGAATGAGATAGGAATAAGTTTTGATTTGCTAAAAATGGTTATGCAGGGAAATTCTCGTTGATTACTTTTGAACAGTTCATCTCAATAGCACTGGATGCAAAAAGAGTTATCGGAGTCTATCCGGAGATAAAGAATCCGATTTTTATCAACCAGCATGTAAGTGGTTATCCTGGAGGTTTGAAACATATGGATTTCACAAAATTTACCTGTTAATTCAGTAACTAGTGCTTCCTAATTCGATCAAGTATTTGATAAGGACATTTTGTTGTGTTGTATAATTTCTCATCTTTAAGCTGTTACAACAGGTGAAATGGTCTGATGGAAAAAAGTTTGAGGACAAATTTGTGGAGACACTGAAGACATATGGATATAAAGGGTCTTATATGTCAAAAGAATGGCTGAGGCAGCCAGTCTTTATCCAGTCTTTTGCTCCTACTTCTCTCATACATATTTCAAACCTCACAGATTTGCCAAAAGTTTTGTTAATAGGTGATCTGGCAACAAGAACAGAGGACACTAACCAGGTTTATGCATCATTATCCTGATAGAAATTTGCATGAAGAAGTTACGCATAGTAACAATCTGGTGCATTTTCACTAACAGTAAATAAATGTTTTTGCAGTCATTCTTTGAGATTACTTCAGATAGTTACTTCAATTTCATAAAGAACGATGTGGTTGGAATTGGACCCTGGAAAGATACAATTGTACCCTCAACCGATAATTACTTAAATGAAGCCTCTGATCTTGTTACCAAAGCCCATTTTCATGGGCTTCAGGTTATTCCATCTCAGCTTGGAAATGCAAAGTTATGTTTCTGTTACTTTGTTTTCTGATTGTTTACTGCTTCCTGCTTTTTTCCCTTTCAGGTGCATCCATACACCTTCCGAAATGAAAACTTATTCTTGCACTTCAACTTCAGCCAAGATCCGTTTGAGGAGTATGATTACTGGATAAAAAACATTAAAGTAGATGGACTCTTCACAGACTTTGCAGGCAGCCTGCATAATTTCCAAGAATGGACCTCCCACGTCTCACCAAAGTGAGGGTGGAGCATCGAAGCTACTTCATAAGATTGCAAAAATGATTTCCTCGTACGAAGGCAATGAAAAACTTCATTAATTAAGTTCTACATTTTTGCATGTGCTTGCTAATAAGTGGTTTCTTGCAGTATCCATTTTAATCATCTTTGAACCAATGTTATTTCTCCTGTGCTTTTGAAAGGAACCTGCCTGGTGATGAATGACATACCCTTTAGGCGTAGGAATTGTGGACAGAAATATCGCAATCACCATGTAATAAATGCTCATTACAGGAAGAGTTTCCAACCAAAATCTTTACCAGAAAAATTAAAAATCTTAATACCATCAAAATGAACTAATGAAGTAAAAGATCAGGATTCATAAAGGTAAAAATCCAATATTTATTAAGATTAAACATTGGTTTTCCTTGGTTGTAGCAAATCAGAGAAAGCTCAAAATTGCAAATGGGGAAAAGATTAAATTACAATACCAAACCTGCCTTGGTCAACATTACAAATGCAAAGTAACTGGAACACAAGTATAAAGCAGATCAATATGGATTGTACTCAGCCAGGGGAACAGGAAAGTTATTCCAAGTAAAAGAATCCCTGAACTTAAACCAAGTGATGTTCCAATTCTGATTTTAGGTGCGAATGTATAAATTACAAGTTTGTTATGATTTGTACACTTAAGCTGTTCCTACTAGATCATGGCATGCACCCAAAAAACCACATTATCTTACTGAAGAAGGTTGAATTCGTTTCAAACTTTGGACAACTTGCCTCATGGTTGGCCTGGTTGAGAGGCTATCAACTGTACATGTGATGGCCAAGTGCAGCAGTTCTACCAGATCGTCATGAGGACCTGTATCCCATAACCTTGTAGTGAACACATCCTTGGCCTGACCCTGTCGCAGCAGCATGCAGGCCCAAGAGACAACATTGAAACCATTTGCATGCGAGGAGAATGAGGGATCCAAAGCCTTCTTATCTGATATCAACTCAAGCAGCACAACGCCATAGCTGTAAACATCAGACTTCTCAGATACACGACAGGTCATAGCATACTCTGGTGCGACGTAACCAAATGTGCCAGCTACACTGGTTGTAGCATGGGTTTCAGAGGTTCCCAAAAGCCTTGATAATCCAAAATCAGACAGATAAGCATTACAATTATTGTCCAACAATATGTTACTTGGCTTGACATCCCGGTGCAGAACCTTCGGACTGCATTCGTCATGCAGATATGCAAGTGCATGGGCTATATCCAGAGCAATCTTGTGAATAATCTTCCAATCTACAGCTCTTGTTGACCTTTCCTCAATAAAATTTTCTAGATTACCGCCTGACAAAAAATTATATATGAGAAACATCTCTGTTTCACTGGCATAGTACCCTATTAGAGTTACAAGATTAGGGTGCCTCATTGTTTCAAGGGTCTTTATCTCAGCATGGAACTGCTGAACACCTTGGAACCTTCCAAGAGCAAGCCTCTTCACTGCCACTAGGGTTCCTGGAGCTATTTCAGCCTTGTAAGTGGCACCAAAACCTCCATTCCCAATGCATTTGCCAGCACTAAAATTCCCTGTTGCCTGGACAATAGTTTCATATGTCAATGGAACCCCTATGTCTACAAAAGCTGTAATTTCCCTTGATTCAGAAACCTGAACCCTGGACGTTGGGACCCATTTCCTGGTGTAAAAGAAGAGGACAACTAGAACTAGAAGAACTGAAAAAATGGCTGAGGCAGATACTATGGATGCAATCTCAATGGAATCTAAACTTTTATTGACAGTTGTGTTATCCGGAGGAGCAGCTACATCAATTGGTGAATCTTTGGTGTTGGTTGCCAAATCAGCAGTTCGTACAGATAGCGAGACTACATGGTGTGAATGGAGGAAAGGCCTTCCATGAGCACTGGTAGAATTCATTGCATTACCATTCAATGGTAATAACCCAGGTAGGTTTTTGAATGATAATTCAAGCGTAGAAAGTGATTTCATGGTAGACAAACCAGAAGGTATTTCCCCTGAGAGTTTATTATTGTTTAGCTGAAGAGAAATTAGGTTTCTCAAATTGACAAGACTCCGTGGAATCTGACCAGATAGTGAATTTGATGAAAGCTCTAACACTTCAAGGGAGTGAAACTGCCCAAAGCTAGAAGGAATGGCACCAGTCAGGTTGTTGCTTGCCAAGGAGAGATGTTTGAGATGCTTCAACTGATGGAGCCCTTCAGGAATTGGACCTCTAAGTTTGTTTCCACTTAGATCAAGAAAAACAAGAGACTTCAAGTCCCTGAAACTTTGGGGAATTACTCCTTCAATCTGATTATCAGAGGCATCCAAAAATCTAAGAGATCTGCAGATTGCACCAATTCCGGATGGAATATGACCAGACAATCTGTTCTTGCTAACATTAGCAATCATCCCATGGAGCTTATTACAGTTTCCAAATACACTTCCAGGAAACAATCCAGTGAGCTTGTTTCCACCAGCAAGAAATGCATAATCAGTCTGCTTACTCAATCTTGTTGGAGCAATTGGTAGCCTTGGGAGTGAACCAGAGAAGTTATTTCCACCTAAATTGTGAATCAACACAGCCTTTGAACGAGAAAATGGCAAATGCATTGCAAGATGTGTTTTATATGTAAAGAATGACAGATATGCAGATGCAGGATCATGGGTTTGGAGAAGTTCATAACTCAAGGAGAAAAAACCAGGGCACACACTGTAACTAAACCTGGGGATTGATCCTGACATAAGGTTTCCACTGATATCAAAAAGTGTCATACAAGGAACTTGAAGTTTCTCATCAAGCTTCCCAGTTAGCCCATTCGAGCTCAAATCTAGATGCCGTAGTTTCTTGCATCCATTGAACAATCCAAAGATTTCCCCACTAAAGTGGTTCTGAGCTAAGTTCACAATTTCCAAGTTCTCACAACCACTCCAATTTCTCGGTAACTTCCCCTCAAGATTCGCCCTGGGCACCCAAAGTATTTTAAGCTTTGGAAGGGTTGTGATTCCCGTTGGAATGGAGCCTTGAAAATGATTAAAGTCATCAGTAGTAGCAAGCGGCAATCTAAATGACGGCTCTTCACTTGAACTCTGCCCACTCAGCACTGGATCAAAGAGATTAGAAAGGACAAGAACCGACAACTGAACACATTTTCCAAGCTCCGTGGGGACAAAACCGCTAAGGTTGTTTCTAGAAACATCAAGAATCTCAAGCTTATGCAGCTGACCAAGCTCATCAGGAATAACACCATCCAACATGTTACAAAACAACAAAAGAGTCCGTAACTGCCGACAATTCCCCAAACTACCAGGAATACTCCCAACTAGGAAATTCCCTGACAGATCAAGATGCTCCAGATACCGACAATTACTTCCAAAATTATCAAGAATTGGCCCATTTAGATGATTATTAGACAAATGAAGCCCCTTCAACTTATAAAAACTACCAAAATAACCGGGCATTGACCCCTTCAGCTTATTCCCAGCTAAACTCAAAACCTCCAAATCCACAAATTTTGACAAAGACCCTGGAATCTCCCCTTCTAGTTCATTAAACCCGAGATTTAAAAGCCGCAAATTTCTCAACCCCATAAATTCACTAGGCAACTTCCCAGTAAATGAATTCCCTTCAAGATCAAGTTCTTCTAATTTCTCTAAACCCCATATTTCTAAAGGAATTTCTCCACCAATATCATTAAAAGCAAGAGACAAAACTCTAAGTTCAGTAAGTTTCCCAATCGAAGGTGACAAGTTTCCACCTAATATCCCATGTGAACACGCTCTTCTTCTCAATCCAAAACCATAAAATGGAAACCTAGACAGCTTTGAAGAACAAGAACAAGCTTGAGTCAAGTTACCTTTATAACCTTCACCACAACCACCAGGGATGTTGATGGAGCTGACCTGAGACCTTGAATTGCATGAAACTCCGAACCAGGAGCAGTGATTTGGGCTCTTTGAAGAGTTCCAGCTTGAAAGAATCCCAGAAGGATCAAAAACAGAGCTTTTGAACTCCAAGAGGATTCTTTTCTCAGGAAACAACTTCCCTGAAACTAAAGAGAAGACAACAAACAGATGAAACACAAACAAGATCAAAGCTTTACAGAACAGAAAACATTTCATGTTTGTTTCCAAAGAAAATAAAAACCACCCAAAAACAAAGATCTCCCTGTTCTTAAAAGAGTCCACCCAAAGGACCAAGAACCACTCTCTCTGTTTGCTAAGGGGACATAAGCATTTGATTATTTTTGGAATAAAAAACAAAGAAAAATGTGTTCTTTGGAGGAAAAGGAGAGCCTTTGGAGGAAAAAAACGCGTTCTTGTTTTTTCTGATGGGGTTGTGGAAAGTCTGGGTCTTGAGCTTTGTCCTGTTTTTTTTTTTTTTTTAATTTATTTCGAGGTTTTATATTTTTGCTGGAAATAGAGGTAGGGGTTGGGGCCCAGGTAGACTAACGGATGAGGAAGGTGGGGTCCAACTACCGGTCAATTAATACATCAGAGCCGTCAACACACGGTGGCTCCCGGAAAGACCAGGCGGATTATGGGTCCCACTTTTTTTTTCTTTTAGCTTTTTTTATCTACGTGGAATATCTTAACTCTCACCTAGTACCCTTAATGAAAAGTAAAACGATGTCGTTTCTCAAGAACTTAACCAAAAGCTGATGCCATCCTATCGCCAGTGTGACGCATGAAAGTAATTTTTTTATTTTTTAAGGAAAATTAAAAGCTCTCAAACTTGAATTCTGCCTTTTATTTAAGATAATAAAATTGGACTAACATGCTAAAAAAAATTTTTTTTTCCTGGATTTCAATTCAATTAGTAAAACATTGGATTATTAAAATTTGGTAAGTTTGATTTTAACTTTGATTAGGATCTTGTCCATTATCAAGATGACCTCAGTTAAACAAAAAAAAAAAAAACAAGTTATGACTCTGTCTAAAGTTTAGTAGTTAGGTACAAGTTAATGTTGTTGTTGTATTATTAATTGTTTAATAGATAGTGACCAAGAAATGGATAGATTTTTTATTTAAGATTCCTTAAGTTTCATTTTATTTTTTGTATTATAAAAAAATTGAATTGTCTTGTTGAATTTGATTATAATTTTTTTTATAAAGAAAGTCATTGTTCAAGGATAATGAAAAATATTTTATATATCAAAAATTAAATTTCAAACTTATTAAATATTATTTTTTAAAATGATGGCATAAATTGTAATTATTTAATGTTTTGAAGGAATGATGTGGTGAGCAAATTCTGGCTGTAACCATGTGAAGATGGAATGGCCAAATAATTTTCTTCTAATGATTTAAATAATGAAATCTTAGAAGAGGGTCATTAAAAAAAAGGAAAAAAAAAATTATTGTCAGTTGATCTTACTTCAGTGTTGATACCTTTGAAGTTAGGACCACAACTCAGACATTAATGTTGGGTCATGTTTGATTGGTGGAGTTAAAGCCTTTGGTTGTTGAGAGGTCACATTAAATCTCCTCCATTCCATTGGTTCAATTCAAGCTTTTCTTCAAAACAGGAAAAGATTCTGGAGTTAAATAATCAATATCATGATTCCTGGTTAAAAATGACCAGCAATTTGTCTGACCAAAAAAATCAGGACTGTCAAACTCAAATTTTTTTTTCCATTTGAAGTGTATATGGGAAATGGTAACAAGCTTTTTCAATGTTTGTTGCTGCATCCAAGTGCTTCAATGCACAAAATTTCCCATTAAAGTTGCTCATGTTTAAGGCCAAAAGCTCCATTCTGATGAGCAACTTTCAGGCAGAGTTTGCAGTTTCTTGTATCTTAAATGGTGATGGTGTGGTGATCTTAGTGGTGTAAATGTCAATTAACATTTCGTAAACATATTCGATTTCTATTTGTTTGTTAAGTTTAACAAAGGATCACGAAATTACGAATATAATAAATTTCGCTCATGGTTCATTTACATCTTTTGTGTTTTCCTAGTTGGGTTGGGAAGGCTACAACTTATTAAGTTACTTTGATCATATATGTTCATATTCACTTTGTTTTTTGGGTGACTGGCATGTTAAAGCACTTACAGGCTAAGACAACGTAACTGCACAAGAAAGCTTCTAACCACCACCATTACTTAAACTGTTAATCTGCAAAATGAAGGCAAATGCTTGGAGTAGATAGTTAAAAAATCTAATGAAACTAAAGTATTAATAAACTCGAAACAGATTCACATCGCTAAAAATTCAAAATAGGTGAAAGTTACACGAATAAAGCCACCTAAAAGTCGATATCCGTCTTCAAAATCATGTAGAGGTAGATGATTTTCCCTTTCCCAGCCATTGTCCCCTTTCTTCTCATGAGTAAAAGGCCCGTTTCTGACATAATTATGCATGTGAGAAGAAAAGATATGTGAACTTGAGATTGGTTGAAGTATATCACTTCAATGAACACATAAAAGAGCAAGTTCATGACAAGCCTCTGCAGTTATGCAGAATGATGATTTGCAACAGATCTGTGCAAGCATCCCATAATAAAGGACAGATTTGGGCAGAATTTTTCGGCAGGGAGAGGGTGGCTTGAGAGTTCTTCAACATCAGTTTCCTCGACAACAGTTACAACAGCAACACCAATGCCGGGAAGGAAACAAACACCAACGGTTGCAGCAAGCTGATTTTGAGGGTACTGCAGAGGCCAAGGGCTGTTGTTGTTGCTGTTGTTGTTGCTGCTGCTGCTGCTGCTGCTGCTTCTGCTTTGCTTTTTCTTTATTAGAAACATTTTTTCCATATGACAAACTGCAAGAATCCAGTATAAATTAAGTCAATGAGTTCCTGCAACATTGCACATTGTAAGCAAATAGGGGAAAATTAAGTACAATATGCAGCAATAAAATGCACAGAAAACTTTTAAAAGAAAGTTTTTTCTTTAAAAAAAAAAATCTGTTTTTATCTAATGCTTGATACATGTTAGCATATAGGTAGGGAGAAAGAAAGAAGCATACACAGTACAAAAGTGATAACACCATCTTTTTATGCTACAGTTCCAATCATAGCAGAACGCCCAGCTACAATTAGAACAGTAGCAGCTTACCTACAGTAGCAGCTTGGCCTTATACAGTAGCAGAACGCCCAGCTACAATTAGAACAGTAGCATGATGGCCATGCACCCTTCTTCTTGTTTCTTCTACAACACAAAAAGGCATATATTCGTCATCGAGCAAGCGTTGGTGTTGAAATTTCTGTATGATTTTGTATACACGTGGAATAAATGAATAAATGATCATATCAGGTTCACATGAACAACTACATAGACACCAAGGAGATGCATATATAACAAGTGAGAACATGCTTGCCAATAGTAGGGTTGTTTGCAGATAGAGAATGCTGTTAACTTACATTGGTAAGGCAAAGGAGCGTGCACTGGTTACACCTTTATCAGAATGATTAGAAATGGCTGATGAATTCCAGGATACCATGGGATGTGTTGGATTTTCCCCAGTTGGTTCTTCAGCACTCGAACCTGTTTTATCCTTGACAGCATCATCTGATACTAAAGTTGCCTCGCTCTTGTCCAATTCAACACTCTTTTTGTCAGTGTCTACCGCTGGAGCCACAGGGGATGGACTTAACGCAATGAACTCGCCAGACTTGAAAAGTTCTCCAGATTTTAGGTTTAGAATATGATCTCTGGAGAAACTATGATTCCCTACTTGAATGCTAAATAATGAATCATTAGAAGCAATACTCCAATCCATAGGTGTTGTTGATTTACTTCTTGCAAAGACAGCAGAGGGAATCCTATAAGGATCGAATTCTCCTAGCCGGTCCATCACTTGGATTGGAGGGGATTGTGTCAAGGTTGATTCATGCGTGTCACTGGAAACTTGAGATGTCAATGTGGAACCTGCAGATCCATTTTGACATTCTTCTAATTTGAAAGAGTTGTTAGCAGAAACATGATGTGTATCTTTAAGTAATTGTTGAGCATACTCATCAGGTTTAGGGGAGGAAGTGGACGTTATGTCTGATCTGGACTTTGATAGTTTTATATCCTCTTGAAACTGATCATCTGTAGATGAGCCAGATGAAGATAAGGATGAAGAAGATGACAACCTCAGTTTTTCGGTTGAGACGAGAACATCATCTTCAATCCTATTCATCTCCTCTTGAATTACTTCTGATCGTTTACTACTTTCACTTCCATCAATTACGTCTGGATGTATTTCAAAAGCATGACTGTTTCCCCATCCGTTTGTAATCTCTGGATCAATCTCAAAATGATTACTTTCAATTCCTCCACTTCTATTTATTTCCTCTGGATAAGTATGTGAATGTTTACTGCTTCCAGTTTCAACATCAAATTCTAAATGTCTTCTTGAATGCTTACTGCTTCCACTATCCTCACTTGAATGTTCACTGCTTTCAGCTTCATCATCAAGATGTCTGCTTGAATGCTTACTGCCTCCACTTCCCTCACTCAAATGCCTACTGTTTCCGCTTCCAAACACAAATTCCAGATGTCTCCCTGAATGCTTACTGCTTCCACTCCCATCACCAACTTCCTCTATGTCTGTTCTTGAATACTTGCTGCTTCCATTCACATAATCAAAGTCCATAACTTAAAATATATGTACCAGGGTTGGATACATGCATTTATATTATCACCATATGGCTCCACCTGGAAAATGAAAACAAAAGGAAATCTTTAACTACTTGCCAATGACAAGAGGAAGAAGCAGGTAGCCATATTCATGAAGAGTTAAGAGGTTTAGTCAAAGTTCGAAGAACATCTTGTGACATATCAACAGCTTCAAACATTGTCTTCAGAAAATTAAAAAGAAAAAAAAAACACCCCTTCAATGCTAAAAGCCATATCCATACATGAATGGAGGGATAATTGGTAAATTTTACACCATTCTTCACATTAAAATTGCCAAATTTTTTCTTGAGAAAGTAGGGGAAAACAATGTACGTAGATGACCCTTAAAACCATATATATTAGAAGAATAAGAAATTAAAGAAGACCCCGTCAACAATTTTCGAGTTCCAGTTCGTAAAATCTACATTTGGTAGCATTAAATTCATTGTAACTTGATAGCCTTTTCTTCTCTAATTCACCTGACAAAATTGTCTCCTGTTTTGATTCTATATTTCTTTCAAAATGAATTAGGTAACAGTTGCAATTCTCAAATTTCTGGATCATATGAACAAGAAAAAGAAAAAAAAATACTTACTTTGTAGCATTAAACACCAGCAGCTGCTAAAATCAAACTCACCGGAAACATTTCCGGCATGCTTATCGACTTTCCATCTGAAATTCACATATATTTACAAAAGAGAAAAAAGAAAATCCGGGATCAACAGAAAACAAAGTATGATATTTGACCCCGGATTTTCAGAGAAGATAGACATAGAATTTACCTGAAGTTAAAAAAAATAAAAAGAACAAATTCAGCGGTTATAATTTGGTGGGATGGAGTAGCGACATTTTCTGAATTTCTGGTTCCGTTTTGTAACTAACTTCACTGTGTATACGTTTGGCGCTATTTTAAACCATCTCCGTTTCCGTTCGTACAGTGACGTAAATAATATATTAATATTTATAAATATTCGAGTATGATTTAAATAAAATTTAATTATTATTAAATTAAATTTAAATTAAAAAATTTTAATTTATTGATTGAATTGAATTAAAATATTTTTATATTTAATTTAAATAATTTATAAATTTAATTTAATTTTTATTTTTAATAAAATTTTTATTATTTTAATTAATAAAATATTTTGAATTTAAATTTGAATTCAAACCCAAATTTAAATATAAATAATTAAAATTTTATTGAATATAACGTTAAAAAATAATTACCTTCGGCGGCACATTCGACAGATGGAAGGTTTTTGGGCCTTTTAGTCTTTTCGTTATGACGATGGTTGATGTGGCATGCTGTGATTGGTTCTCAGTGATTAAATGATTGACTCCAATGGTTTTGGAAATGTGGTTGCATTTGCTTATGTAGATCTCTTTTACTAGGAGGTTTACGTGGAAAGAGCATCTCACCTTGTCGGAGATATGAAAATTTTAAGATATTAATATGGGATACTATATAAATATAATATAAAAATATTAAAATGATATAACTTAAATTTATAATAATAAAAATATATAAATTTAATAAAATAAAAAATATATATTTATATTTTGATTTTAATAAAATTGTAAAATATAATTTTTTTACATTTGTTTTTCATGTGAAATTATAAGGTTTGATATATAAAAAGAGCCATAATTCTTTAATTATTTTTTTCCGGTTTTTGCGTCTTTTTGTTTCGAGGCAAGACAAAGCCATCCTATATAGCACATTAATGGTTGTAAATATTCAGGAAATAAAAAAAAAAATCTGCAGTTCTTCCCAGAAAAGAAACTGTTTCAGTTAAACAAATGTTACTAAGTCAGCTGTAAACTTTACCTGCTTTGCGAATTTCGACAGCCAAGAGGCAAGAAACTCGTCGAGAAATTGCTTAATGGTGGCACCTCTTCAGTTCACATCGACTGTTTCACTGTTTCTCTTCACTTCCATCATATGCAACAACGCTGTCCCAGATTCCCTCCACCGCTTTGCAGATTTGGGTCCTTTCATTTTAAGTGGTATAATCCTTGTTCTTCCATTAAATTTTTTTTTTTTATATTTATTGTTCGTGAAAGTTGCTTTCTTTCGCGTTTAATCTTCTGAACAGAAGTGGGTTGTTTTTGTCATTTGGGTCTGAAGATAAATTGCTATTTTTATTAGTAGAATGCTCTTTGAGGGTTTTTGAGTGTTGGGGTTTGTGGATTTTGATAGAGAACTATACCTGTTTGAGTCAGTTTCATACTGGGATTTGATCATTGAACCAAATCATACATTTCTCAATTGTTGGGGGTGTTAAGCTTATTTGCTGGTCTTCAACCAAATAAAGATGAAAAATTGTTGGTTTTTGTCCCTTGTTGAATATGAAACATGAGATTCAAGGTGGATTCCTCTTTCTTTCTTCTGCTTGTAGATTTTCAGATTGAGCCTTTTTATTACATGGATAATAATGTTTTTGTACTTTCTCCATTGAAAGCAGTACTTTTTCAAAGTGATTCCTTGCCTGTTTTATTATATACTTACCTAAAGTTTTCAGGAATCTTGCTTTGTGGTTGACAATATTACATGGATAACAGAAATATCAATAACCATACGATTACCAACTCAAATGAGCGAGGCTGCTGTTGTTGGAATGTCCACTGATACAACACCTCTTTGCAAAATTGTTGCCTGGAATCAAAGGAGGAAAAACTAAAGACCGATGGATGAATCACAGGGCCATTTCCTTCCCTCTGATGTTCCTGAATCTGTCCCTTCCAATAACAGTGAAAGGCTTAATTCAGGAGTGCATGTGAATCCTGGGTCTGGCTTTCCAGGAGCGAAGAAGAGAGGCCACAGCAGTCGTTCATGGATAAAGATTGATCAAGATGGGAATGTCAAGATTTTGGAGCTTGATAAGGCTAGAATAATGAGACAATGTTCTTTGCCATCCAGGGACCTAAGGCTTTTGGACCCTTTGTTTATTTATCCGTCAACAATACTAGGAAGGGAGAAGGCTATCGTGGTCAATCTTGAGCAAATAAGATGTATAATTACAGCTGAGGAGGTTATCTTGATGAATTCTTTGGATATAAATGTGGTTCAATACAAGTCAGAATTATGCAAGCGTCTTCTGACAAACAAAGATCAAGCTGGTAAAAATGCTTACTTGTATGGTATTGATAGCTTGTAGTTTAATATGGTTTCAAGTGGAAGACTGAAAGAGTCACAACTAAACAATTTTTGCTGTTGAAATCATTGTTACAAAAATGTCTGTTATATTCTCCAGTCCCTCAATATCTATTGCCATGTTATCTTATGTGGAGAAGCATATGAGAAAAACTCTAATATCACTGAATTTGACTACTTTACTACTCCTGAAAAACAGAGACATCTTCCTCAGTTCAGGAAGGTGAAAAATTACAAATTTGGCCCAAATGATGCTTCCAAAACCTTTGTTAGCCCCCAATGTGTTTTTATGGCAGTTTTTATTTGTCTCACTTTCTTTGTTAAATTATTTGGCAGTTTGGAACTCCGTTTTATAAAATTGTCTCATAAGTTGCTTACGTCATGTGCTGGTTTGATTCAGATGACCTGCCATTTGAATTTAGGGCTCTGGAGCTGGCATTGGAACTAACCTGCATGTCCCTGGATGCAAAGGTATGCCATAACCTCTATCACTAACTAATTTTTATAACTGCTTGAAATCCTTTTTTCAAGTACATAATCAATTGAATTCAACACTGAGGGGTTACCTTAGAGGTACATCCTGTATAATTGTTAGGATCCCAAAGTTAATAGTATTTACTGGAAATAATGATACTTTTTTATTTTCCTAGCTGACTCTTTCAACAGAGGTGGCAATGGCACACTTACATCAATACACAGGATAGAATATTCTGTTAATGTTAATATAGATAGGTACTCTATAACAAGGTTGGGTTCATGCAACTTGCACAGAATCCTTGATGAATGACTGCTGAGGGATTCGTTAGTTTTCTTTTATGATTTATGTTTAGGGTTATGAATCAGAGACCCTTTCCTCTTTTCTCTATTTCTTCTCCTTTACAGAGTGAAAGAGAGAATTTTGTGTCATTTGACTATATATGAATCAAGTGTTGTCCTTGTCCTGCTTACAGGCTTGAATGATGTAGGGCTGATGTCAGTCTCAGTTCTGCTCAATTTGTTTGGCTGGTTCAGGCACTTCAAATTCTATCAAATCATAGGATATAGGCAAAATATCTTTGTAATAGCAAATGGTTTGCTACAAAACTGAGTCTCTTAGTTAAATGGCCTCTCCTCTTCTTTAAGTCCGGATAGGGTTGAGTTGCAGATTTTCTATCCTGCTCCAGTTTGTAGGTTTAGATTTTTGTTAAAAAGCTTGATAAACATATGGGCATGTTCCACCTTTGCTTTCCGGAGGCTTTCAAGCTATGCTATCCTGCATAAAGACACAGCTAGAAAGACTCAGCAGATTCCTTTAATGGCATAAAATTCTGTTTTTCGTTTTCCTATTGCGTATAAAACTTACTATTCATATACCACTCAATAAATTCCTGTTGAATCTATGTTCCCACATTTACAGAATCGGAGTGTATTTGCTGACTTTTGACCTCATCTTGATTAAGTACTTGCTGTCCGTCTGGTCTCATATTCCTTACATTGGCTGTTTAAATCACAAGTAGTGTGAAATCTTTTCTGGCCAACAACTCTGCTTAGATTTAGTATTATTATGCCCTTTCAACAATTAGAGGGTCCCTTTACACTGAAACAAAATTTTCGACTATTTATTTGGGACTTGATAGGTTGGATGGGCTCTGCTCCCAAAGTCTAAATCTTTGTTTTGGCATGCATGGTAATCTCATGAAGCCCAATGTGTCATCTAACAAATATAGGTTCTAGTCTTCTAGAAAAGGTAGGAAATTAGCCTGGTTAAAACCAAAGTTAAAAATATTGGAATATTAGTGTTAATACTAATGCAGATATCATCATAAGCTAAAATCCTTCATAATTCCGAAATTTTCTTTTTTTTTTGTTTATAGGTGAAAGAACTGGAAATGGAGATATATCCAGTGCTAGATGAACTAGCATCGTCCATTAATACTTTTAACCTGGAACGTGTTCGTAGATTAAAAGGCCACCTCCTTGCATTAACCCAGCGAGTTCAGAAGGTTCAGATACTTATATACAGTACCTTTAGAAATACATGTACCTGCTGTAGCCTTGGATCTTTTATAGTAACTGATTTTAGATTGAAATTTCAGGTCCGAGATGAGTTGGAGCATCTTATGGATGATGACGGTGACATGGCTGAGATGTACCTCACAGAGAAAAAACTAAGGTCAGAGGGTAACACCCCCAGTGAACTAAATGCTCTAACTAATTTTTCTGGTGGAACCAGACTAGTTTCAAAATCTGCTCCTGTTTCACCTGTAGCATCAACCAATGGAGCCCAGAGATTGCAAAGGGCATTTAGCAGTATTGTGCCTTCAAGTAAACAAGGAAGCTTAATTAGTTCATCAAATGGTGGGGAAAATATTGAACAACTTGAAATGTTACTTGAAGCATACTTTGTTGTTATTGATCATACTCTTAGCAAGTTGTTCTCGGTAAGAGGCATTTGACTTCCTACCATAGATACGTTAGAATCCTTTTAAGATTGTTTACAAATTCAGTGGAAACTGGAAAATTATTAAGATGCTTTAGTCACATCCTACATATCTACAACTAATCAGCTGAGGTAGAAGAATGATCTGTTTTTCCCACCCCTAAGTTTAACATATAGATATTGCATTGATTTTGATCAAAGCAACAAGTAGTTTTTTCTTCCAGTACTGTAGGAACCTGAAACTAAAATATATTCTCTTCTGAAGATCAGTGACAGATCCAGGATTTTTTTCCTTGGGTGTTGACAATATATATAAAAAAAACTGTCCATGTATTTACCAATTTTATCTACGGAAATGGTGTCTAGTGGAAAGTTTTGGAGGTGTTCATGGGAAATTTTTCTTATTTTTCAATCTTTGAGAGTGCCCATGGACGCCCTGGTATTATATGTGGATCTGCCTCTGCTGAATATTATTGAGAATAACCTCTGCCATGTAAACCACTGATGCTCAATCTTATTGGTTATGCAGCTTAAAGAGTACATTGATGATACTGAAGATCTGATCAACATTAAATTGGTGAGGATCGATTGACTGATTCAATGATACCTTCACTTTTATCTTGCAAGGGAAAGTAGGAAATGGGAAAGAAGTCAATTGGTACTTGGGAAGTCATATAGTAAAAAATTGTCAAAGATTAATTGTCTTCCTTTTTTTCTTAAACAGGGCAATGTTCAAAACCATCTGATTCAATTTGAGTTACTTCTTACTGCCGCAACTTTTGTGGCCACGATATTCGCTGCTGTAGCAGGAGTCTTTGGAATGAACTTTGCGGCTTCAATATTTGATTACCCATCTGCATTTAGTTGGGTTCTGGTTATAACAGGTGCTGGATGTGGGTTATTGTACTTCTCTTTCGTGTTATATTTCAGGTACAAGAAAGTATTCCCATTGTAAATTGTTGAGCTTAAAGGCTAATAACATTATTCTTCTACTGGCATTGTTAGCTCATATATTGCATTTGCATTCCGCCTTGTGGTGATTGAGTTCATAAGGTTTCGATACTTCGTTTTAAAGTCTAAATTCTCATCTCGTTACTAGTAATCTTCTTTGATGAATAATTCTTTTATGAAACTTGCGATCTATTCTGATCTTGAAATGAAAAGCCTTTTCTGGCATTCCCATTTTCGATTTCTACATTTTTATGAGATGATGCCACCTTCTGCAAAGAAGAAGATGAAAGTAAGCTACTGTTTAAAAATGTGTACGACTTCCAATAATAGAATAAAAAAATGTACTCAAAGGGTTTATAAGAATGGGCCAGTGACCATGTGATAATATCCAATGCCTGCTTTGGAAGAATATTTCTCATATTCATGCAATAATTAGCTTAAAGAGTATTTCCTACTTTAACCAAAATAAGCATGGAGGAAAGATAAGAGGAAGTTGGCAAACATGCATGTTTGAAAGCAAATGGTATTTTTGGAGAAGGAGAAGAAACATATTGGAAAGCACTATGCTACTGCAAAAAGTCATATGAAGCGAAGATTTTTGGATACAATAATATGATACAAAAATTATATAAAAAAAACGATATGAAAATCATATTTTCGGGCATGGAAGCAAAAAAATGGACAGAGCAGCAACTAATAATCGAAGAATGGAACAGATCTTCTTCTACCAAGCTTTTCAAAACTGCCACTATCACTGTCTCCCCTTCTCTAGAAATCCACGGGTCTTTTCTTTCACCATCAACAAGGCAAGTTTTCTTCTTTCTGTTTGTTTCCATTATTTGGTGTTATATACGTAAAAACAATAAAAATCAAATTTTGTTTGTTGGGTCTTTTAGTTGCATGAAAATTTGATAAACAATCCATTTTTGGGGTTCCCAAACATGAAGAAGAGAAGATTATATTAAAGTCAGCTTGAATTCAGGGTTTCCCAGGCAGTGTGACTCCAGACTATATACCTTTACAAATATGAGACTCTTAGCAGGTAAAAAGCATTGATGAGCTGTTGGGCACTGCTTAAATTAGTAATCCTTACTAACTAAAGTTTCAGTTTCTTTTTTTTTTTACTTTCAACATACATAAGAACAATGCATTCTACCCAAGTAAGGGTCAAATTCAATTGATATTGAACTTCTTCTGGATTGTTTATAGAGTATAGACTCTATGTTGATAATAATTTCTGTTTTTGTTTGTTGTTTACTTTTAACTTTTTTGTCAGGCTCTTTTGAGCACTATTGGAGTTGGTGAGAAATCAGCAACTATTATTGGTGCAACTTTGGAGGAAGAATTTGTACGCAATATACATTTCTATATCAATTACCCTCTGAGTTGGACAGGAATGCTTGGCTTGGAGGCATCTTCTTAGTCATATTTTATCAGGCTCTGTCCCCTTCATGATCTGAAGAGAATAGCTGCCAAGAATATCTTATGGCTCAACCAAGTGAACATGCTGACAGAAGGTTACAAGCAACTTTTCTTGATGGCTATAAGCATAGTATGATCTCAATTGACTGATTGTCTGATTCACCTGCATGCATGCAGGGTTATATGCCCAGCACTTGATACAAAAGCCAAAACTGAAATTCACCAGTGAAAGTTGAGTAAAAAATCCTGATGAAAATGACTCAATCATCATAGATCTGATCGGTAGCCTCATTGGAGGCCTTTTAAGAAAAACCAATTACAGAGATACCAACTCAGGGAGAGGAGAGGGAGAGAGAGAACTGACAAGCCAGACATGAGAAACCCTTTTACAGATTCCATACCTTCATAATTCAAAGAAAGATTTTTGGAATCTATGAAAGATAACATTGAAGTTCAAAGACAAACAAACATTGTATTCTTTGGTTTTTTTTCAAGGTTTACATAACACAACAAAACAATTCAGGCGGCTCCTGTAAAGAATGAGTAGAGCAGATTCAACATAACTATATAATGCTGGCTTCAACTTCCATATTTACTTTGTGAAAGAAGATTTAGGTCCATTTGAATAGACGGTGAGATCAGTTTCGATAAAATTAAAAATAATAATAATAATAACTGTAATTGCGATAAAAAAAATTATACGTACGATTGAAAAAAAATTTTCATAATGAAAAATTTATATTGAAAGGACCTCTCAAAATTGATATTTATATTCAATTGACAATGGTTGAAGTTTAACTGCATCTCATTGGAAGTGCAGTTACATTCAAACATAGGCTTATTTCAATGCAATCTGTTTCAAAATTTTGCACATTTTATTCTTTCTGGACCCCATCCAAGTGTTGAAAATAAACCAACAAAAAGAAGGGTTTGCAGTTGCAAGTCACTGAGTCAGTATGTCCCAGAAATTAATGTTCATAACTGAAAACTGGTCATATATTATTTCATATAATGATCAACCTAAAGCTTTGAATGGTTTGCAGAAAAGTAAACAATAAGGCACCTGGACAACTACTCCATGTCATCATGTGGCTTAATTTCAAGAAAATGTCAATGTTTCAATGGCAAACTTCAGCTGGGCGCATTGCGTTATTGACAGTCTAGAATGACCAATGAACTGGGAAACCAGCCTGTCTGGTTCATGTCAACATTACATGCAGACAGAAAAATCAACTGATGGAAACTTCAATTTTCATTGCTCCACAGACAATTGAGTCTCCTTTGGAAACCATCAAACTTGACTTTTACACGTCAAACTAAATATTGTGCAAATTTATCGTAAGTATTATGCATCAAATTCAAAATTTTACATTATGAGACTTAATCATCGCGAAATTACGATCGTATATTCATATCATATTTTATATAAAAATTATGTATTATTATTGATATTGACATAAAAATATAAAATAAATATTTTTATTTTATTAAATTTATATATAATTATTACAAAAATTTTGAATCATATTATTTTTTTATATCATATTCGTATTATATTATTATATTATATTTTAAATCATTATATGATTATTGAAAAAAAAAAGCGCTTTTTTTTTCTCCTTTTTTTTTTTAATCTTTTTTTCTTTACTAGTTGCTTATATGCATAGTGCATCAGACTTCAACAAAGCAGCCTGACCGGACAGAACCAGAAAACTCATCAGGCACACTGATCTTCTCCAATTTACCAGTTTGCCCTTCCTTCATTTCCACCATGTAAAACCCATGTGGTGCACCTTGATACTCCGACCCGGAAACCAAGACCCGCCCTCCCAGCGTAATCCCACATGCTCCGAACCGAACGGCCGGATCGAGCTCTGCCCAATTCAACAATTTCCCATCTTTCCAAATCCCTAAACATGATCTCGGGCACCGACCCGGTTCCCATACCCCTTCGACCCGCCTCCATTGACCCGAATTAAACCCGTATACGTCAGCACTCCCATCAAATTGACCCTGACTCTCCGTTCCGTACCCACTCACAACCCAGAACTCGTCTTCCCCGATCACCATTCCTTCACACTCATCTCGCTCTTGACTCAACTCCCCTAACTGAGTCCACTCGTCCTTTCTCAAATCATAAACCCACGCGGTTCTTGACGCGTTCTTGTTCTCGTCATGTCCACCCGCAATAAAGACCTGATCCGAACATGCTCCGATTGCAAAGAACGACCTTTTTGACGGCATATCTTTCCCTTGTCTCCATTGCTGAGTCATGAAATCATAGATAAAAACGTCAGTAACAGGGTCGTAACTCACAGGGTCCCACCCGCCCATCATCACAAGCTTCCCTTCACAGCTTGCTAATTGACAAAACAAAGGTAACCCATTTTGGTACCTGGGAACCAGGGCGAGTCTATCCCAACTCCTACTCACCGAGTCAAACACAACAATTCCATAACACGGTGACTCACCGGGTTTTTTAGGTCCATTCACGGTTCCACCACTTAAGGATTGAACCAAGCAAGCGACTTTCTGGATGTACCCTAATTTTTTGCGGTGATGATAAAAATCTTGGCTTTGGAGCAATTCCCGCCATTGATGACAAACTCGGGAGGCAAGTCGGTGAGCTGTGAAAGGTAAGCGAGTTAAGCACTCAAGACCGAGTTCTTCGGGTAAACCCGGAACCAACTCAGTTGAAAACTCGAAACTTTCCATTTCTTAAGTTTCTGGAAGGTTTTCATTGAAAAGCCTCGAAAGCATTGGAGACAAAGCCACCAGCCACCTCTTACTTATAGCAGATGGGTAGATAACGGCAATGGCCACTACTCTTTGATTGAACGACACGTGTACGTTTCACAGAATTTAATGCAATTTAAGGGGATCTTTTACTGCTCGTCATGTTATGACAGAACGGATAAGTGCAAATTAAGTTATTACACGTGGATCATTTGGCTCGTTAGCGGGGCCCATATTCATTAGATGATTCAGATTAAATAATTAAACTTAGTTGATGACAGATTGATTGCATAATAAATATAACAAAGTTTTACAGTATGCTTTGGAATGTTTCAAATAGATTAACCCAAAGTCATAATTAATAAAATGACTAATGATATGTGCTTAGTGATAGCAGCCAAAGGTGACAAAATCTATTTGTTTTTTTTTTTTTTTAATCTTTTCCTTATTTTAATATTTGATGTAAAATTTTTTTTCAACAGCTAGTCTTCACATTTTTGTTCTTTAGTATTAGTGACCTTTCACTGTGTTCGAATAATGCCGTGACAGAATATATATTTGTGGTATATTTATTTATTTTTAAAAGTATTTAAGTTTGATTCATGTTTAATAAAAAAATTATTCTGATTGTTCGAGTTTAGTTTATTTAAACTATAAAATATTCGTATTTGATTTGTATGAGGATTAATTGTATTAAATGAATTCGTTCATAAATATTAAACAAATATATTTATGAATATATATATGTTTATAAATAATAAAAAAATTATAATCACATAAATTTAAATAAATAAATTCTAAATGAATACAAATGAATCTAAACAAAAATAAATGAATTTTAAAATAAGATTAAACTAGTTAATAAAAATATAATTTTATTATTATTATTATAAACGAATAACAAATAAATAATAAAAAATAAACAAACGAATTTTAAATAAATTTTAAATGAATTTATTTACAAATATAAATAAATTAAACATATTTTTATTCATATTTGATTTATTTAATAAATAAATATAAATTAATTAATTAAACATATTTATTCGTCAAAAATTCTATTCATTTACATAATAGAAACAAGGCACCTAAAGCCCAAATTGATGGACTGCCTTGTTCTTCTCCATCTGGGCCACTATCCCATTTTGCTTTTCAGACTGTTGCCTGTTGGAGCTGTAATAAGGAATCTTGTTGACAAAATATCCAAACAATCCACCAAACGGTGCCATGAGTTGCTTTCAGTTGCTCTTCTAGAAGCATTTTTAGTGATGGGGTCGGGGCATGGGTTGCCTGTAAAGCCTGAAACAAATCTTTGTTGCCTTCAATTTCTGCACACTCCAGAATTTTCTGCTCTAATTATCATGATAAAAGATTCATGTAAAAACTCGAGATATTATCTATTTTAATTTAAAAATATATTTTATAATTTTATTTTTTAAAAAATCCTCACATGTATAAATTCAAATATTTATATATCATAATAAATTTTAATATTATTTTGATATGAGATTGAGATATTACAATGCATTATAAGTTTTTAATTTTTGTTTTGCTAACAATTTAAAAGGATTGAAAAAATCTTCTTCATTTTTTTTTTTTTACTTTTCATTACATATGACTTGATTATAATTATAACAATTTCAAAAAAATGCATTGGATTCTCATTTTGTTTCAAGATTAGAATTTAAGATTTTTGAATTAAAATCTCAAAATCTAACTACAAAATAAATCTTATAATTCGTATATTCATATCATGTAAAATATTAAAATTTATGTATTTATGTCGTATTCATATCACGTAAAATATTAAAATTTATGTATTTATATCATATTTTATATGAAAATTATTATATCATAATATATATTGATATGAAAATATAACATATAATTTTTTTATTTTATTTAATTCATATATAATTATTGTTATAATTTTAAACTGTATTATATTTATATTTTATTTTTATATTATAATTATATTATATTATTGTATCATATTTTAAATTTTTAGGGCTCAATATCCTATTGGGATACAGTAGCTTATGTTCTCCATCATAAATTTCCGTTAACGCCCAAAAAGACAAAACTCATAGAACGGATATTATTTGGACTAATAAAATTGGACCCATTTTCAGCTGGGATTAAGTCGTCATAAATACCACGTTGAGGCCTAACAGTTTTAAGAGTTATGCTCATGCAACAGGTCTTCAATTCTCCATTACCAATGCAGTTAGCTCGACTTGTTCATCAACTATTTCATCAAGCCATGATTTATGCAATCCGCATAAAAGAACTTGTTTCGTCGATCAAATGCTGCGTATGCTCAATTTCGATGCAGTGAGAACTGCAACGGCCGCAGTAAACATGAACAACTTGCTAAAAAGTATGCCCCAAAATGTGCTCACAAGTGGAAGTGCCTGATATCACCACCAAATCTAGATGAATTGAACAATTTAAGATACAGGAACATGCCAATGAGCACATCAATGAAAGATGGATGTCATGAATTTTTGTGGTCTTAAAGATGGACTAAAAGTGCCTGAACAGCATCTGCCGTTGCATATCCTGCAGCTTGACCTCCCATGTACTGGAGACCATTCCCAAACCCACAGAGAAACCAGGCCAAAAAGGTCCAGCCTCTGTCATTCCAGGCATTAAGATAAGCATTGAATGATGATCGGGGTAGTTCTAATACAGGGCTGTAGAGGAGGGTGTTGTTTAGGATTACAGCAACTATGAAACAAGTGATTGAAAAGTAGAAAAATGCAGTGTAGACAACCAGCTTGGGAACCCCTTCTTTCAAAGTGTGCCATTGATCATTTGTTGCTAAGTTGAAGGCTGGTGAGAAGAGGGAAAAGCAAACACCAGCGAAGAGAGTTATAGCCAGCCCAATAAAACTGCTCAAAGAGAGTCAAACCAATTGTTACGAGACAGACATTAATGTCCACTGTCATACACGCAAGGCATAATGATATGTCCACTTTAGTTTCCTTAAAGTTCTCTTGAATAGCTGTTTTGAATGAAAAAAAGTAGAACCTGCAACCTTGATTGCTCTCCTGTTCTCTAGCCCTACAAGGAAATCAGCAATTCCTGCCTTTGCCTTCACTGTAGTGCCATGTGTTAGGAAAATGAGGTCCAGCTTCATACAAATAGTTTTGGACCAATCAAGGGTCATAGGCCTTGATTTTTTTTACATAAAGTCCTAGTTGCTTAATAAAAAGAGGTGAAGTTATTTTAAGGTAGTGTCGCAAACTAAGAAGAGAAAAAAAAAAGCCAAGAAAAATAAAAAGAAAAAAAAAGGATAGTTAGATGAACGAAAGTCAATTTACGGTATGATTAAGCTGAAACTTTATCAGTAGGTTTATGATTCAGAGTTTTATATTTTGAACGATGAAGATCAAGTTTGAAGCTCTCTAGGAACAAATCCATGGTGTATTTGTTGAGTCACTTATTTGGTGAGATTTCTTTAATTATCTCTCTAGTTGTTGATTAGCTCTAGTTTTAGCTAAAGAAGAACTTTGTATATCTATTATTTGATAGTAGAGATTTTTTTGGTGATCTGTGATTTTTTCCTCTACACTGGAGGATTTTTTTTATGAAAATCTTGATGTGTTTTATTTTTCTTGCAATGTTGATTGTTAATTGTCGTCTATTACTATAGGTTTATTATGATATATTGTTTCTGCGTTGTTGTGTTTACTGCTTCAGGTCTAACAAGTAATATCAGAGCAATAGTTATTTTGAGACATCAATACAGAAATAGCCCAACACAGAAGCAAATTTTGTTTGAGATCATGGAGGGTGATACAAGTTTCATAATAAAATTGATAACATCAAATTATTCAAAAAAAAGGTTGATATCAACGTGTTCCATCATGTAGCACAGAAGGCAAATGCCCACATTGTTTGAGAAAAATTGACAGCATTATATGAGAGCAAAACATGTATGAATAAAGTTATTTTTGTTAAAAAGCTTACAACTTTACAGTACATGGATAGACAATCGATTATAATGCACTTGAGTAATTTTCAAGACATATTAAATCGGATGACTATTATGGAGCTTAAGATGGATGATGAAATGAATGTATTATTTCTTTTGGGTTCATTGTCAGACAGTTGGAATATTTTAGTTATGACTGTTCTTAATTTACCTCTTGATTACAAGGTGATATTGAAGATGGTAAAAGATAGTATGCTTAATGAAGAAGTAAGGCGAAAAGATGTAGACCTTGAAAATCAAGCTGTGGTTACAGAGAATAGGGAAAAAAACATCAACAGAGGTCAAAACTCAAAAGGCTATAATAAGTTTAAACATAGATCTAAGTCCAGAGATAAAGTGAAATATTTATATTGTAGTAAAACAGATTATATAAAATTACACTGTAAATTCTTAAAATAAAATGAAAAGATGAGAAAGACAACAGTTCAGATGATGGTAATATTGCAACAGTGAATTCAAAGAGTGATTCAGTTACTTTGATTTATACATATGATGATTGTAATCATGTTGATGATCCCGACATTGAGTGGATATTTGATATAGGAGCGATATATCATTGTGTTCCTAAGAAAGAGTTATTTATAATTTACAAAGTATAAGATTTTAATTGCACCAAGATGGGAAACAAGAGTGTCACAGATTATCGGGATTAGTGATATTATAGTACAAACTAGTATAGGCTATATGTTAACTTTGAGGGATGTTAGACATATTTGAATATAAGAATGAACTTGTTGCTATCAATATCTTTGATAAGAAAAAATATGAGAGTCGACAAAAGAATGAGCAGTGAAAGCTTTTCAAAAGATCTATGATAGTTGTAAAAAAAAAAAAAACTATGTTGTACAATGTATAAGACATGGATAGAATTAAATAGTAACCAGGTAAATGCCGTTGAGGATGATGTTTCAGCAAACTTGTGGCATAAGAGGCCAACACACATAAACGAAAAGGGATTATAGATTTTGGCAATGCAGTCTCTTATTCCCTTGACCAATGGTATGTCTCTCGATTCATGTAATTATTGTTTGTTTGATAAGCATCATAGAGTTTCTTTTTGTAAGAGTTCTCAGAGAAAAAAAATAGATTAGAATTGATTTATTTTAACGTATCTAGTCCCATTAAGGCTAAGTCATTAGGTGGTAACAGATATGTTATTACTTTTATTGATGATGCTTTACATAAGATTTGAGTGTATATGTTAAAAAATAAAAGCTATATATTGTAATATTTTTAAAAATTTCATGCCATGATGAAAATGATGACAGGATTACTCTTGAAATGTATTTAGACTGATAATGGTGAGGAATATACATCCAAAGACTTTAAAAAGTACTGTTCAAAGCATGAAATCAGGCATGATATGACAGAACTTGAAACACCGCAGCATAATAGTGTAGCTGAAAGGATGAACCGTACCATTATGAAAAAAATCATATGCATGTTGAGGATGGCAAAATTTCTAAAACTATTTTGAGGTAAAACAGTCAACAGAGTTTGTTATTTGCTTAATAGATCACCATTAATTTCTTTATGCTTTGACATTCCAAAAAGAATGTGGATAGAAAAAATGTTTCATACTCTTATTTGAAAGTTTTCAGTATAAAATATTCATGCATATGCCGAAAAAATATAAGTTAAAGCTTGATAGTAAAGCCACTTAATGTATGTTTGTAGGATATGATGATGAAAAATTTGACTACAGGGTATGAGATTCAATGAAAAAAAAGACAGTTAGAAATAGAGATGTGATCTTTTATGAAAAGAAATCATAACAAATCTTAAGAAAAATGAAAAGACTACACAGTTTATTGTTGAGTGTGATGTTTTAACACTCATAAGGGTTCCACAAGAAAGAGCCACAGATGATAAAATTGAGCAAAAAATAAAACTTGAAGATATGAATGAGCCAACCACAGTTACTGATTAGTCATATGCAATCAGTTTTGAGTAAGAAAAATAATCCTCTCTACTTGAGAGTGTTGAGCAGAGGAAGCTATTTCGATATCAAATAGTATAAAGTTTCAACCTAAAAGATCTACTAAAAAGTACAAGCTATCTATCATGTATTCAAGTTCAGATTTTATTTTAGTTACTAATGAAAGAGAGCTAGAAAACTTTCAAGATGTACAGGCTATTCCGAATAAAAAGTACTGGTTAAAAGCAATGAAAAAAAAGATGGAGTCATTACGAAAAAATAGTACATATGATCTTGTTAAACTTTCAAAAGGAAAAAAGCCATTGAAAAATAAATGGGTGTTGAAGTTGAAAAAAGATGGTGACAAACTAGTGAGGTACAAAGCTTGATTGGTGGTAAAATTTTTTTTAGAAATCAGACATCAATTTTACTAAGATTTCCTCTCCAGTTATAAAGATGAGTTTCATTCAAGTAGTACTAAATTAATAGCTAGTTTGAATCTTGAGCTTGAGCAACTTGATGCCAAGATTGCATTCTTGCATGGTGACTTGCAGAAGGACATTTATATGAATCAACCTAAAAATTTTGAAGTAAAAAAAAATAGCACTTAGTTTTCATTCGAGTAGTACTAGAATTAACAGCTAGTTTGAATTTTGAGCTTGGATAACTTGATGTCAAGATTGCATTCTTGCATGGTGACTTGCAGGAAGACATTTATATGAATTAGCCTGAAGGTTTTGAAGTAAAAAGGAAAGAGCATTTAGTTTACAAACTGAAAAAAAACTTGTATGACTTGAAACAAGCTTCGCGATAGTGGTACAAAATGTTTGATTCTTTTATAGTGAACCACAGCTATAAAAGAATGGTAACGGATCCTTTTGTGTATATAAAAATTTTTTTGATGGTAACTTCATTATTCTCTTATTATATATTGATGATATGTTGATTGTGAGACAAGATGTTGGTATGATTTACAGGTTGAAAGAACAATTGTCTAAATCTTTTGACATGAAAGATTTAAGTCCAGCAAAGTAGATTTTCGATATGGGCATTATCCGAACTAGAAGAGCTGAAAAGCTGTGGTTCTCATAGAAAAATATGTTGAACGAGTGCTTAGCAGATTCAACATGCAACATACTAAATCAGTTAGCAGTCTACTTGCCAACCATTTTTATCTAAGTAAGAAATCTTGTCCAATGTCTAAGGAATAACAACTAGTTATGTCTAGTATTTCTTATTCTTCTGTAATCGATTTTTTAATGTATCTTATAATTGGACATAGCTTGACATTGCTTATGCAGTTGGTGTAGTGAGTAGTTTTTTTTTAATCTGAGAAAGATTAACTGGGAAGTAGTGAAATGAATTTTTAGATATTTTAGGGGCACTTCAAAAATATGTTTGAGTTATAGAATTTCACAATCAGTTTTAAAAGTGTTTACTGATACTAACAGGGCAAGTGATCTTGATGGTAGAAAATTTACTTCAAGATATTTGTTCACTTTTGTAAGAAAAAATGTGTCTTGGCATCTAAGTTACATAAGTGTATTGCTTTGTTAACCATAGAGGTTAAGCATTTTATAACAACCGAAGCAAGTAAAGAAATATTTTGAATGAAACGTTTTTTCTTAAATTGGGATTGAATCAGAAAGAGTATGTAGTATTTTGTGATAGCCAGAGTACTTTAGATTTGAGTAAGAATGCCATGTACCATGCTAAAATAAAACACATTGATATTAGATATCATTGGTTACATTCAGTGATTGAAGAACATCAGATGTTGTTGAAGAAAGTCCATATTGATGAGAATATAGCAGATATGTTGACTAAGATACTTCTTAAGGAGAAGCTTGAGCTTTGCAGTAACTTGGCCGAAATGAGTTTCTTGGTCAAGGTAAGTTCCAAATAAAACTGCTATGGTGATGAATCTCCTCCCAATGGGGCTAGAGGAAGAGATTGTTAGGAAAATGGGATCCAGTCCCATGTAATTGGTTTTGGACCAATCAAAGGCCATGGGCCTTAGTCTTTTTTTTACATAGAGCCCTAGTTGCTTAATAAAAAGAGGTAGGGTTGTTTTAAGATGTGTATCAAACCAAGAAGAGAAATAAGAAAAGGCAAGAAACGTAGAGAGAAAAAGAATGAAAAGTTAGTTGAATGGAAGTCGATCCGTGGTCCGATTGAACTGAAACTTTGTCAGCAAGTTTATGATTCAGAGTTCTATATTTGAACGATGAAGATCTGGCTTGAAGCTATCTAGGAACAAATCCATGGTGTATTTGTTGAGTCACCTATTTAGTGAGATTTCTTCAATTGTCTCTCTAGTTGTTGATTAGCTCTAGTTTTAACTAGAGAAAAACTTTGTATATCTATTATTTGATAGTGAAGATTTTTTTGGCGGCCCGTGATTTTTCCCTCTACACTGAGAGTTTTTCACATAAATCTTGGTGTACTTTATTTTTCATGCATTATTGATTGTTGATTATTGTCCAATATTATGAGTTTATTGTGATATATTACTTTTGCGTTGTTGTATTTATTGCTTTAGACCCAACACCATACCCATCCTCCTCTTTGGTTCTGATCATTGACAAAGGGAGTCTTAGAAAATGAAGTGAGCAGTAAGTAACAAGGTAATTAAAATGCTAGAGCTTTGTACCCTCAGTGGTAACTGCCTCTTTTGATGCGGAGGAAAAGGAACAATTTTGTGGAGCAAAAAGAACATAATTAGCAACTTATACATTAGAACTAATAAAGGTTTTAACTTTTAAACGTGACAAAGTATCGTATACGGTTCTTTCGCATTAGAAGTTAGAACTATAGGATGTAGAAAAGGACAAGTAAAATCTACTTCAGGTCAAGTATTGGATGATACAGTGTAGGCATCTGGGGATGAAATTGACTAGTAAAAAGCAGCATTTGTGTGCAACAACCTACGGAATTTATACAGTGGCATGCTTCTTGTAGACTACAAAATCTCTAGCTAGGGTCTAACAAAGGTGCAACCTAAGCTGCATATCATCAATGCTAATCATAACGAAGGTGCTAAGACAGAAATCAAAACTTATCTCAAAATGCCCTTAGGGATCCTTCTCCAACCATGTCTGAGATATGTGCTTTACTAAAGCATACTGTTTGGACAAATTTCCAAAGCTGAGAACCACCCCACCGGCGATTGCAAACCAAACAGAAGGCCAATTATTCTGCATTATCACCATTAAAGATTCAAATCCAGCTGTAAGTAATATAATACCTTTGCTACTGATAATCAAGTATGGTATCTGGCTATATCAATCACTTCAGAAGTATCCATACAAGTTACCGACTACAAATTTACTTATGCAAGTGAGCATAGGAGCTAATTCTGTCTAATTCAGACAACATCTTATTGTCATCTCTCAGCTTGAAGAATCCAACTTTATGCTACTACAAACACTGAAATTCTGGTTTCTACATGGTATCAATTAATATAACTGCAACTTGTTCTTTACCTAAACTTTATGTTGTCTTTCATCTACCCATTTTCAATTAAGGGCCATTGATCATTTAGGGGCAAATCATCTTCTATTATCAGCATTGAATAATAATCTAACATCTTCAGACATTCGATTATCTAGTTCATTGTCTACTTTTTTCTTTTATTGCTACGTTCACTCTCAATTCTACCCTTTAAATGGAGGAAACTCAACTGTGAACGTTCAGCAATAAAATTTGGTTGCTCAGGAGTGCTCTTGCCAACGTCACCAAATGTTAAAGCCATAATTATAGCAGCCAAGAGGTTTGTCAAAGTATAATTAAGCTAAGTATGTTGAGGAAGACGACCTCGTCTCTCTAGTAGTGTCATAATAGCAGGCCATGTGCGCAAAAAGAACAGAGCCAGCAGCATGCAGGCTATGGCACCACCTTTGCTTTCCACCAGATACATTTCAAACCAATAAAAATAACCCTCTCAATTGGTACAGAGATCAAGGATGCAATGTCTGGATAATCCTGTAAGAAAGAAGAAGTCTGTGTCTAATCTGTCTTTCAATTGGTCAAATTTAGTAGATTTACTGGCCTGTTAAGCCCTACATGGACATTCTCTAAAATTAGGAATCCCAAATAGAGGAAACAGTTTCATTTCTAAAAATCCTATTGGTTTCCAGAAAAACCATTACACACCATAGTGAGGCTCCAAGGAGCTGGCAATTGGCATCCGATGAAGCTAACAACCATTGGAAAACAGGAAGACTATATCTAAGCAAAAACACATATATAGAGAGGACAGCCTCAGAAATGACTGGTTGAGAGCTCAAATTTCAGAAAGATAAGGCAACAAAATTCCCAGAAAAGAAAAACCAATATAATAAAGGAAATGATGTAGAATATGCAAGCAAACAGACAGCAAAGCAAGCGTAGCCCGAGGCAAAAACAGATCCAGAACAAGACTTCAGAAGTCAACTGAACAAAAAGCCCACAGCAAACTCAAATTTCCAAACTATGAATATCATATTTCTTCTAAATTACTCACTCACCACATTCAAATAGTAGAGCAAAGCAAAGAAAAAAATCCTAAACACAGGCAACCAAAAAGCTAAAGGGTACAAAAGGAGGTTATTGAAAGGAACAAAAATGGTTGTTACGGTTACCCAACGCCAAAAGCAACAGCACAGACATGAAATAGACTTGAGTAATAAAGTCAGTAGGCCACACATAATAATACTTATCAGTCATCACTATCAGGAATCTAATAATCCAATAAGTTTGGAAAGTAAGAACTATGAAGCTTTTACCTTAAACCAGTTTAATGGTCAGAAACTTTCAGAGAACTACCTTAAAAACAATGCTGCAACATTTGCAGATTGAGGGAGGCCTTGGCAAAAGATCAAGTAATAAAGAAGAACAAACAATTTAGAAGGCCATTAGTAAAAAAAAAAAAAAAGAAAGTTATGTTGTCATAATCAGGAATCTTGGAAAGAGATTCTTTTGGATTAAAACTCAGTTAAAGAAAAACCTTGGATCATTGCACGTTGGTTTTCATTGGTTGGTTTGTTGGCTTAGTCATAGGTTATTTATTTCAAGTCAATATGTCGTGAGAAGATGATGTTCTTGTTTGAAAAGTTTGCACAAAAATATGAATGATCCGTTGAGTAATTGATACGTTGCTAAACGAAAATAACAAGAAGCGAAATTCATCAGTTCTTGAGTCAAATATATACAAGATTAGAACTAATCAACGAAATGACTGTTATTTATGACCTCACAAGTCACAAGTATAGAACCTATTAATGGCACATTTACATGTTTTTGATGTGTCAAACATCAACTCACTCTTTAAATGATGTGATTTATCATGCTTCGACCTTATCCTTTTGGCGGGTTACTTTAATTTTTTCTTGAAATTATCAAGAGAGATGAGAAATGTAGGGCCAGACATTTATAGGAAAACAGTTCTGCCATTTTATTTTAGGTTATATACATTGTTATTATTATTTTTTAAGATATAATTTTCATAATAATATGAAAATACAAAAATAACAAGCGTTATGTTTGGAATTTTGTATTTAAATAGCAGTTTCAATGTGCTAACAAATAGTTCACCAGTCATAATCTGGAGCTCCAGAGCCTCCTCCCATGGCCTAACGGAGAAATAATCGAAAAATTTAGGTTATGCATTGGACGTCAAATGTCAATAATTCTGATCTATAGCGCAATAACATGAACATAAACACAAAAAAAAAACTGAAAAAGAGCTTTATAATTTCAGCTATCCGCTTATTAATCTAAAATATAATATAATATAAACACGTTATAAAAATAAAATATAAAAATAATTTAATTTAAAATTATAATAATTATTATATATTTATCTAATAAAAAATTATATTATATATTTTTATATTAATATAAATTATGTTATATAATATTTATATAAAATATAATATAAATACATAAATTTTAATATTTTATATAATATAAATACATAAATCATCTTATATATATCATACAGACACTATCACCGGTCACTACTTACTATCCCATCTTCATTCATTCTTTCTTTCTCTCTTTCTTTCTGCTCCATCTCTCCTTCTCTTTCCTTTTTCTGCTCTCTTGCATCAATCATGGCACTTTTAATTTGTCCAGTGCTTTCCTTAGCCATGACTGGTCATCCAAGTAAGCTCCTTGGATTTTGTAATTTTCTTTCTTTTAAAACTTTTTCTCTTCTTTTGTAACTTCAGATTAGATTTAAAGATTTTTCTGAGGGAGGTTTCTTAAAGATGAATTCTTGCCATCTTCATTGTAAGGAATTTTCAGAGAGAATCTTTTTGAGTGGTTTTCTTGTTTCAATGAAAAGAAAAAGTAAAGGAAAATCCCATTTTTTTAATAGAGAATCTTTTGCTTTGGATCCTGGATTATGCTTGTGGAGCTGCTGCTGTTGCTGATTGTACTGCAGTAATCCTTCAGAGATCACTGCAACAATATGTCCTACGCAGAGGTCAAACAACTGTGAAGCCTTAATATCAGCCATTTTTCCATCGTGACAAAAGCTTGTCTGAAACCATGCCCGTTGTAATGATGTGGGGTCAACCTGGTCAGCCGAGGTCTGGAGTAATTTTTTGCAGATAACAACGGAAACTTAACGAAACCAATATAATTCCCTCTCATTTTCCATTTCTTTTCATTTTTATCCCTAAAAAGGTGCCATTTTTCCTGTTTTCTTTATGGTCTTTACCAAAATTACACACTTACCATAATTTTCATTTATGTCCACAAATTGACCCTTCAATTTCTTTTTTTTACTTCCATCCTCCGGGTTTTGGCCCGATTCTTCCCCGCCCATGCCCATGTTCCTTTTCCTTTCATTTACACTGAAAAATTACAAATCACAAGCTACTCTTTTGTATTTTTATCATTTCATTTTTTTTCTTCATTTTTCTCTCTACCAAAAATTTCAACCATATCCAAAAATGAACCCTTCTTTCTTCTCCATCCCCATAGACCCTCCTCCCCCGATCCCTCCCCCGCCCATCATCCCCGTCGTGGCCAACCCAACGACGACAGTCACCGGTCTGCGGCCGAGTTTCAACCACCCTCCTTATACAGACATGATATGCGAGGCGATTGGGGCTTTGAAAGAGAAGAACGGGTCCAGCAAAAGGGCTATAGCTAAGTACATAGAGTTAGGTTACAAAGACTTGCCACCGACACACTCGGCCTTGTTGACTCACCACTTGAAGCGCTTGAAAAACAACGGTCTTCTGGTTATGGTCAAGAAATCTTACATGCTGGCTTCCACCGCTAGATCTGAAGTTTCGCTTCTGGATTCCACGCCGGTGAACCCTCCCGACGCTTCTCCTGGATCCAAACGCCGTGGCCGGCCTCCCAAGTCCAAACCCACACTTGTTACTGCCGACCTCAACACTCAGCTGGCTGTTCCGCTTGCCGATGGGTCTAAGGAAAGCCCCGGCAGGCCCACAACGAATGGGCACGTTGGTCAACTTGGGGTTAGGAAGGGCCGGGGTCGTCCACCCAAAAGTGGGCCTAAGAAGAGTCCCGGTCGACCGAGGAAACCGAAGACGTTGAGGTCAGTGGTGGGGGCTAATACAATGAAAAAAGGCCGTGGACGGCCGCCTAAGGCCTTGAACCAGTTACCTCCACCGGCTATTTTGCCGATCCGGGGTCAACCCGTGGCTGTTCCTTATGCTGATGTTCCTGATGCCAGTACTGCCATTGTTGATGTTCCTAATTTACCAAAGCCCCGAGGCAGGCCCAAGGGCACAGCTGGAGTTGCCGGCGTTTTGGTCTCTGGAAAGCGGAGAGGTCGACCACCCAAGATTGATGGGATCACTGCTAAACCCATCAAGCCCAAGAACACAACTGGAAAGCCCTTGGGTCGCCCCAAAAAGGTAAAACTACTTCCTTCGTATGGTTTTTGGACATTTCATGTTTGATGCGTTATGTTCTGCTGGATTGTCTTTGTGTTGAATCTAATGTCATTGTCCTCCGACATGTTTTCTTTTTTATTACAAGACAACTGATGATGCTGAATCAAAGGCGTTAACTGCTGCATATGGAGATCTTAAGAGAAAACTTGAATTCTTTGTAAGTCATATGATGTCTTTATCACTTCTAGTTTGTTACACGCAATTATGCCCGTGGAAGCCTCGTTCATTAATGATTGAATAATGTTGATTGCAGCAATCGAGAGTGAAGCAAGCGGTTGCATTACTGAAGCCTCAGTTCACCAGTGAAAGCAACATCAGTGCAATTGACGCAATCCAGGAGTTAGAAGGACTTGCAGCAATGGACATTAGCACAACTAAAGAGGATGCTCAACTGCCGCCGCCGCCACCAGCACACCCACCGGTGCCACAGAATGGAGGACAACTGCATTAATCCTTTCTTCATGTATGCTTATCAAGGAGCTGTAGAAATGTTCTGACCTAGACTAAATAATGATAGTTCTGTAAAGGATAGGATGTTGCAGAATCTAATTGTTATTGTTGTTTAAGTTTTTGTTTGTTGTTTGTGAAACTTTTTCATGACTTTAATTCTCTCATTCCCTGTACTGATTCCAAAGTTTTAATGCAAATTTGAGTTCAACTTTAACGGCATTTCTACTGACCTGAACCTGGCAATTGTTACTTGCTGCACATCAAGATTCAAGCATCAATTGCTTCTTTGCTTGGCATGATGTAATTGTCACTAGACCTGTGCTTGGAATTTCTAGATTAGTTGTGACTTGTACATCATGGGAGAAGAAGGTGAGGTCAAAATGCTAATAGTCAAAGGTTGAGGAAATTGAGATTTCTTTAGGCTGCATTCAATTGTTAGATCAGTTTATAATGCTTACCCTGCTGGTCTCCATAAAGTTCATCAACAGTCCTCCGCTGGTCCCCTTATTACCCTATTCATGACAAAGAGTATATGTGGTGTAGGTAAAATGTGTACATGGACTGGATTGGATCCTATTAATGCTTCAAAACTCTATGCTCGAACTGGCTATTGATGTTTGTTATTAAAATATTGATAATAAACATATTTAGCTTGGGTTTTAATTGTATGCTTGAACTGATAATGCTTACCCCGCTGTTTTAATGGTTACAATATTTATGTAATATGAGAAATTTTTGATCCTGTAAAGGGATATAACACTGGTTTCTTCATTGACTGTACTTCAAAGCGGCAAGTGATCCATCCAAATTGTATCACTTTGTCTAGCCAAGATATGTGAGAGCTGTACCTCTTGTCAGTTATTTTGTCCTTGTGCAGCAAGCATAAATCAGAATGGAAACCAAACCATAGTATCAGAATGTTCAACAATTCCTTCTGTTTAATCCCGAAACCATCGTATGGTTTTTCCAAGCATTCAGTAATCACCCATCAACTGAAAAACAAAGATGCAACATCTCTACATTTCTACAGAGCCATGACAACCATATCTCGAGCCGCTTGATATGTTAATCACAATGGTTATCTTCGTTTCTACTTGTTTTAGAAATTGCTCTTCTGTTGCTTGCTTCTACCAAAAACACATAATTTGGGATGGTTTCAATTGCCACAACGGGAGATGCCATTGGCTATATGGGATTGTGACCGTTTGCAGGTTAAGATGCAAAAACAAAATTGTTAAGAACATAAAAACGACAGGGAATGAGTTATGGACACATTTACAAGTTTCCAATGTTTTTTGTTTTACATAAAAAGACATTAAAAATAACTATATGAATTAATTAAATAAAGTCTTCTGAGTGTTTTGAGTTAAACGCATCATACCTAAAACTCTTAAATGATGTGATTGGCCTGTCTTGACCTCATCCTTTTCGAGGTCACTTATTCTTTGAAAAATTATTGAGAGTGAGATGAGCAATGTAGGAGACATTTTTAGTAAAAGAGTTTTGCCATTTTGGGTTCTACATGGTTATTATTTTTGATACAGTGTTATATCTCTCAAAAAATTATCATCTATCAATTCTTTTCGGTGTGCTTGTAACCGAAAGGTTGGTAGGTGGTTCACAAGTCACAATCAGAAGCTCCATGGCCTAAAAAAACTTCATTAATAATGATATTATACAAATTTAGGCCATGCATTGCACCGTCTAATGTCAATAATTCTGATCTGATCCTCAGTTTTGACCATGATACATCACTATCCACCAATTCAAAAAGAAAACACCAGTCCACTTATTGAGGCTTGAAATGAACAAAGTACATTAACAATGGATAGCAGAAGTAGTTTTCATTAAACAAATTCTCATTAAATAACAGTGCCCTATCTTTAGATATACAGAGGAAAATCCAAAAAGTAGTGACCAGGTTCTTCTACTACAGCAATGGCAGTCATATCACCACTCAAAAGGGCATGAAATTCCAAAGCTTTTTTTCACATAGGCAAGGAGGAGGAATGAAACAAAAAAGAAAGACAAAGGAAAAAAAGTCCTAGTGGGGGTGTTTGCCTCTATTAGATGATCCCTACATACACCAATGTTAATAATACCATCATGGCAAAATCTCATCCACACATCAAACACCACCCATTCCTCCTTTTCTTCCTCTAGTTTGTACTACATCTTCATATCCGATACAACCCTACAATGCAAAGGGTCATGATAAGAGTGAAGAAAATGTTGTTAGTGGTTCTGAAGAGAGCCACAGCAACACTTGGATCATTGATGGTTGTTGTTCCTGTTGGGCCAAGGGTGGTGCCACCGCCAAAAACTGTAGGAGTCCCAGTGGTTGTGCCAGTGGTTGTCCCTGTGGTTGTTCCAGTTGTTGTGGTGGTTGTGGTTGTGCCTGTGCTACTGCAAAATTTAGCAGAAGAAAATTAGAATTTTAGATGGTGAACTGTTAAAAAAAAAAAAAGCAATCATTCTATGAAAGCAAAATGGTAACATGCTAACATGAGAATATAACAAATTTCCAACAAAAATCCGGGAATCATAAGTATTTAGATAAGAAAGAAGACAAACAACTTCTGAAATATCAACATCATGACAGCTCAGAGCTGTAACAAGCTAGCCTCTTTCTAATGAAATCAAAGGAAAAATGATTTAGCTATTTGAGAGGGGCTAGGCTAGATCTACTCTTTACTTAATTGACCATCATAAAAATTATTAATGAAAATTGGCAAAGTGACTCTATTATGTAAGTTGCTTCTGAAAGCAAAATCCAGTTCATATATACCATGTCGGTTGTACCTACAAGAAAAATCCCAAAGCTAAGACCATAACATCAGAGGATAGTTGGAAACTGGAGAAAAGATTTTCATCAAAGTGGCAGATTCTAGTTTTAACAGAAAAAGGATTCAGTGAAACATATCAGAATGAAACTTAGATGTGAAAGTGGATTTTGGAACCTCACTGCAGAATCAACAAGCTGAAACGTTAAATCTAAAACCATACCTTGAGGGATAGCTGCAAGTAGAAGGAATATCTGCAAATCACAAAGAAATTGTTAAAAAATAATTTAGAAAATCCAAAAATAGAAAGGAAAGAAGAAAGAAATATTCAGTAAAAGAAGGGTTGGTCAAAGGACTTACTGGCAGGAGGGTTGGCACTAATGGCAGCAGTGCCAGAAAAATCACAGCTTCCTGTAGCTTGACCTTTCCTTTGGAAATAACTATTGGCAGCATAGTTGCAGTGATCTTTCACAGTGTTGGGATTATAGCAAGCAGCATTTTGGAGGATTGCAGTACAATCAGCTCCAGCTCCACAAGCATAATCCAGGGTCTTTTGGAGAGCTTGATCACTCAATCCATCTCTACATAAGCAATAAGTAGCACCTGTAGACAGAAAACAGGACAACCCCAAACCAAAAAAAAAAAAAAAGTTAGCTTCTGACATCACAATGAAAACCACTCAAAGAACAATCCGAAAAAATCCAATAGCACAAATAAACAACCAAAAAGTAAATTTTTTTAATGAAAAATTTCATAACAAAGATGAAAGATTCTCTATGAAAAATGGTTTTTTTTTCTTTGCATTCAAACAAGAAAAGCAGTCACAAAAATATTCTCTGAAAATTCTTTACAATGAAGATGAAAAGAATTGATCTTTAAGAAATATGATAGCCCAAAAATCTTTAAATCTAATCTGAACCTGAAAAAGAAAGAAAATCACAAAAACCAAGAAACATACTTGAATGGCCACTCATTGCCAAGAGAAGCACTAGCCAAATTAAAGGAGCCATGATATATGCAAGATTAAAGATGGTTGAACTTGAAATCAAAGAGAGCAAGAGAGCTAGAGAAAATGGAGATATCTAGACAAACAATGAGAAAGAGAAAAAGTATGACGGTGGGTAGTGACTGGTGACAATGAGTGTCGGTATCTGATATGCAAGGACTCCTTTTATTACAGTATACTATGTCTTAAAAACAACCTGGAACATAGTATTAAATGTTTACATTGTTGGATATCTTTTAAGTGTCATTGGAAACTGAGCAAATCCCAAAACAAGGTCTTTTTCATCTATTTGACTGTTTTTTTTCAGTTTCTCATGCGTATGTATGTTCATATAATTTATGGCACATAATGTATGTATATATATATATATATATATGCTTTTTTCTCCAACGGTCATAAACTAAGGGTCAAAACTTAACCCAACATGGTTTAGGTTGGTGCTGTGAAACAGTGAAAGTGAGGTGAAGGGTGACCAATGGTTCTATTCTCCTGCCGTTGGGTTGGGGACCCTTTTTTGTCTTTTTTATCAATGTGCTGAGCTTGCACTGTGTCTGTGGTGTTCCTTCTTTTTCAGCTTTTGATTGAGATGAATTAATGAAGTTTGGTTCTACATTGGGCATTGTACGTTGTTTCTTATCTTGCAAAGGAGACAACATTAAAACAGGATTGTGTTAAATGTTCTGAAATTCAATAATTTCTTTTTCTCACTATCTCTTATAAACGTAGTGAGTAAGCATATCATAATTTTCTTCTGTTCATGAAATAATCTGTGATAAAATAAATAGTATAACTTAGAAATCAAATATGATAAAAAATAATTAATGTATTTTTCAATTATAATAAAATATTTAATATAATTTTTAAATTTTAAAAAATTTTAATATAATATTTAATTATGAATTTATTAATTAATATGAGATTTAAAAAATTTATCCATCATATATTATCATTTAAAATTAGATTAATTAAAGATAATTATCATATTAATTAATAAATTAATAATTCAAATATTATATTAAAAAATTTTAAAATTTAAATATTTTATTATAATTTAAAAATCATTCACGAGATTAAAAACACCAAAAGGGAAAATGCTTTTAAAATATTGAATTCTTTTGGGTTCATGGCTTTAAAATATTGAATCATATTTCTTTTGGGTACATTTACATATGGTATGGTTGTGAGGTACTGTCCATGTTTGGTGAGATGTCAAGCTTTGAACTATATGCATTATTTTTCTTCATGGAAGCATCTTTCTTTAAAGAAATCAACTTAAATTATTAATTTCAATTGCAATGTGTTGCATTTTTAGGTTATCTTGACTCTAACTACTACTAGTTGGCTACATCAGTTGTTTCCCTTTTACTCCCAATTTACTTCAAGGTTACAAATCTCTATTTCATTTAACAAACTGCATTACTTTTTTGTAATTATGTTGCTTTTCAAGTCACCTATAATTGTTGGTTTAACCAAAGCAATTTTTTTTTTTTAATTTGCATTTATTTGTTTATAATGGCCAGAATGGTGACTCGACAAAGTTGAAATAAATCTCATAATTTAAAATATGATATGATGATATTACATAAAAATGATATGAATAAAAGATACGAAGATGATATAATTTAAAAATTTAACAAAAATCATAAATAGGTTAAACAAAAAAATATTTTTTATATTTTTGTATCGATAAAAATTATGACACATAATTTTTTTATAAAATACAATATAAATATATAAATTATCAATATTTTTCACGATACAAATACATGTATTATCATGTCTAAGTTTGAGGTCTCCATATCGACATACATACCAAGGCTTAATTGATGAGTTAAAATGAAGCTTTGAAATTGACTAGTTGCATAATTACTAACATTGGGGACAATAGAAGGTGACAAGTGGAAGTAATACAGGAGGATTGGTAGTAAGCAAACAAGTTGGTTAGGTGGTGGGTAGCGGAAAGGGGAAAAGGAAAAAACACTTCAAGAAGGGAATGGGTGTTTGAAATTATGTGGTTGCTTTTTTATTACTTTATTTTGATCAATCTCTAAAGGTATCGATTGGGGTTTTGAAATTTCCTACTGCTTCAAAAGAGAATAATTGGACCACCCCAAAACAATTTTTTATAGATTATGCCCAGATGCTTTTTACATTTATTTAGGTTGATTTTAGATTTAATGATTTATATATTATATCATATAAAATATTAAAATTTATATTATATTTTATACAAAAATTACTTATTATAATTTATGTCGATACGAAAATATAAAATATATTTTTTAATTTTATTAAATTTATATATAATTATTATTAAAATTTTAAATTATATTATTTTTATATTATATTTATCGTATCAATATATCATACTTTAGATTATCAAATCTATTTAATTTTGCCTTTAGCTAACCACCTTTTTGTTTCTTAGCAATCTCTCCGGGCCAGTTGGTTTACATTAGATCTGCAAAACAGTTTTCAGCGAAATTTTTATATTGAATTTACAACGAGAATCGAACTTAACCTTACAAACGGAACTACCACTAATTTTAGACCATGTTTAAATGTCAAATGTCAATTCCTGATCAATTATACGAGATATGAATTAACTTTTTTAGTTTAGCTAAAGCTAACTGCGTTCTGGGCAAGAGATCATCCAATGAAAATATGAAATGAACTCTAATTAAAAATTCTAACTACAGAGAATGTATGGTAGGCTTAAGAGAAAGCAAAATGTAAAGAGACATTGAAAGCATGTGCTGATATTCTTAACAATGCCTGTAGATTATTCCCAGCTAAGGATTCTTGAGTAAGGGTTGGGTTGTTGGGCAAATTAAGCTGTTCCAATCAACCTACCATACAGCTAATGCCACTTGTATGGTGTTTCTAATCAATTTATTATAACTCCAAGTGACACAATTATACTTATGATCTGGCTTGGTTAATCATGTGTAGTAGATATAATTTGATGACGTTTCTCTTTGTCAGGTTTGGGTTTAATTTATGAGAGGTTTCCATTTCTACATCTGATACTCACTCTCGAGTCCGAATAACAGATTTTCAGAGGGTTGGACCTGAGACCAAATAAAGGGAATGTACCTTTTTTCTGCAAATAAGGACACTATTGTTAAGTCAATGTGTGTTTGGGATGGAAAAGGAGAGAAGAGGAAAGGAAAGTGGGTGGATTTGACCTCTCCCATGTATGATGAGGAGGTCTAATAACTTGGTATTGATCTTTTGTTGGTGTTTATTATCATGACAGAAACCATTTGGAGAAGCTCTGCACATTAGAGAATTTTGCATCTATGGATTATTTATGACAAAAAAAAGAACTATGATCAATTCAATTATCAAAAATTTCTTCAAATACAAAACCTTCAACAACTATAGATTCATTTTAATGACCATTATGTACAATTTTGAGGTTCTTCACTCTAAACTGCTCATCCTAGCTAGTAATATGGTTCTTTAAATACAAGCACATAAATGATGCAACAAATTGCAAAGACAATGATAAAAACATCAAAGGTGAGGGCTGTCATTGCTTGATCACTTAGCTCAATGTTCCTCCCACCAAGACGATCAACCATATCGGGTTTCGGTTTATAGTTCCTTAAGTCTTGCTGGTAAGGATCTTCTAACCTCATCCTCAGTTTCTCAGCTTTACGGCTTGCAGCCTCTTGAGCAAGTGTCCAATCATAGAAATTACGACTCTCTTCATTGCTCAAAACATTATAAACCTCTCTTAACTTCATGAATTTCTCTGAAGCTGCTTTTAGTGGAAGTGAAGTTGTGTCAGGATGGTACTCTTTTGATAGCCTTCTGTAAGCTGCCTTAATCTCTTCCAAATCAGCTTCTGCAGAGACTCCTAGGAACCTGTATATGGTCAATGTTAATAGGAGAGTTAGAAATAGTATTAACTGAACAATTTTAAGTTCCAGAGTTCCATCAATGGCTGCATAATTATAACTTAGAAACCGTAAATACTGTACATCCCACTAAGGGTTTGTACAATTCAGGAAAAATTAATGGTTTTATCGTGTCACAATTTGCATTAACACCTGAAACACATATAAATTAAAAGTGAAGCAATTGGCTAACAACAAGACTCACTGGTAATGAGAATCGGAATAATTGAGCAAGTCAGCAAACTTATCACCCAGGAGATTCTTCTGCTCCTCTTCAGCATTCAGCTTCTCCTTGGTTTGCTGTGAATTCGATGGCCCTCCAATCCACCCTTCATCTTCATTATCCCAGTGGATTCTGGTATCAACTCCTGGAGGAGCTCTTTGGGGTTTGCTTGGCCCCCGTGATGCAAAAACACTCAGCCTACTGTAGTTTGTTCTTCTAGTTATTGCTCTCCTTGTTGCTGCTCTGAAGTCTTGTTGCAGGTGAGTTATGTTTCGGGGTTTGAGTAAGAGAGAATATGGAGCGTGAAGATGAGTGGTGGATGCCATCAGAGGGATCACTAACTCTAACTCATCAGATTGGTGTAGTTTTCAGAAGTTGAGAAAGCAAAGCCTCGATTGGCCATTGCCTCAAGTTTTCTGTGGCTTAGAATTCCCCGAGCTATTTTGGGCTTTAGCGTCAAATGTTGGCTGACAGTCCTAACCTCGGTGGCCCAACAAAGAGAAGAAGCCTTGGTGTTCAAGCCCAGATTAATAGCTTAAGAATAAAAAACGCAGAGATAACACAAGGGAAGAAAAATGGCGTCCATGATATTAATATCTTCTTCATCAGCTTTACCAACGCGGTCCCTCGACTCATTCCCGACTCACTCAGGACGCTTCAACAACCTCACCTCACTCTCATGGGTCTCTTCGTTTCCCAGTATCAACATCTCCATTAACTCGTTTACACTTCCTTCTGCTCCCTCTCTGAACAAGGTGTTCTTTTTTTTGTCTTTCTTTGAACATTATTTGTTTGGTTCCTGGGAAAGGAATTTGGTTGGCATAATGGGTTTTTTTAAATGTTTAACAATACTGTTATAACTTTGCTCGGAATGCTAAATTTACTTGAAATAAAAATGGGTTTGTGACAAATGATAAGCTTGTAACGATGGGAGTTTAATTGTTAACTTGCTGGTAGTGGTGAGTTTGGTTTGCCTTTGCCTTTCGATTTCAAAACATTATTCAGTGTTCTTGGTTTCATGTAGATAAAGCATGCTTGATTAATGATTAATATTGGTTTTGTGAATAGCTTATCTGTTTTAGATGATAAATTGTTTTTCATAGCTTTAAATTTGGGAGTATAGATTCAAATTTCTGGTTTTTGGAAGTAAATAAAAGAGCTTCTCCATATTTCATTGTTAATTGCAATAGATGCTATGATTGGAGTCATTAGCTCTCTGTTCAACTACTGAGCATGTCAAAAAATCTGAGTTTTTAGTTTCTTTTTTCCATTTTTAATTGTTAAATTTCATGATATTGGATTTTTAGAGTCTGCTAAATGCTACTGAACTATATAGGATTGGAGTTGAACCATTCAATACATAATTTGCTAGATAAAAAATTTTAATATGATACTGACTCAACTTTTTTTGTGATCTTTTCAATGATGGTCCCTCTGTGGTTTACTGAATCCTGTTTGCTTGCTGGTTTGTTACACAAAATGATGGTTGTCTGACAAAGTTTTCTAAAATTGTCCTTCACAGTGCACTTTTGTTGATTCACTCTTTTAATTGGAACTCCATGATGTCTTTTGATCTTGTCAAGAGTTTAGTGGTTTGGAAGGAATCATCTCTTTCCAATGTGATTTAGAGATATATGCTAAGGCAACTAAATTTTCATAATGTCTAGAAATAGCAATATTATTGTTTGTCTTTGATTATGCCAAGGCATTGAAAATTTTAAACAACTTCTGCATCATGGAGATTCATCTTGAAGCAAGTGATGGATATTAAACACTGAAAAGTTGATAAATTCCTAACTTTCATGCTTTTGAGAAGAACAATATCATGGTACTTTATTTTGATAGTTGAGATGAGACAACATCTTACCATGTACTTGTTTTGTTGTTTATCAGTTTGTTCAAGGCCGCAGTTAGCTGTAAATGTCAAAAGCAAATTCCAAAAATAAAAAAGAAATGATTTTTAATCTTAGGTTTTGTTTCAATTGAGAGCATCAAATTCTCTTCACATCATTGTTCTAGATGTTCCCTGGGGTGGGGTTTCATCATAGTAGGATCAATGATCAAAATCTGTGAACTGGTGAACTCATATGCACAGTTTTTCTTCTGCGTACAGCAGAATGCATCTGATGATAATTTTAATCACTCTTTGAACCCACAGGGATCTGTGTACTGTTTAACATTTTTACCGATCCCAAATAGTGCAGATTTTAATTTCCATGCTGAAAAGTCGTAGATGTGTTTGCGCTGGTTTGTTCTATGATATTAAATTATGATTTTCCGTTCCTCATTGATGCTAGCTTCAGGCAGCTAAATCTGTCGAGGGAAGAGAAGAGAATTTAAGTTATTTTGTTTGACATTTATTTTTAGGGTTCTTTTGTTCAAGCTGCCTGGACTAGGAGATCCCGCGGTGAAGCTGCAAAGCAACCCAATAGGAAATCATGGAAACAAAGGACTGATATGTATATGAGGCCATTTTTACTAAATGTTTTCTTTTCAAAGAAATTTATTCATGCCAAAGTGATGCATCGGGGTACAAGCAAAGTGATATCGGTTGCTACCACAAATGCCAAGGATCTTCGAAACAATTTGCCATCACTCACAGATCACAATGCATGCAGAATAATAGGGAAACTTATTGCTGAACGATCAAAGGAAGCCGATGTCTATGCAATGTCCTATGAGCCTAGAAAGGGTGAGAGGATTGAAGGTAAGCTAGGGATAGTTCTAGACACCATTAAGGAGAATGGGATCATATTTGTATGAGCCAATCATGCATTGCTGTAACAATTAATTTATTGTAATTTGTATTTAGAATATACTTTACTTTGAGCTTTACTTCATTGATCTCTCAATATTTAGCAGCTTTGATGTTATAATCATGTTGTGCACTGGAGTATAAGAACTTGAACGATGTGCTGGACAAAACCTGCAAATAATCTGCAGGCATTCAGGCTGAAACAATAAATCTTCCTGCTTTGTCACTTGGGATGGAGTATCATTTTATTTAGTTATCACCAGATGATTTGCCATAATGTTTGGCCCATCATGTTTCATAAGATGATGTGTGATGCCTATGGTTTTGAATTTGAGGCTTGGGGATCAAAATCCCTGCCTTTGTCGTTTGATGGTAAGGATTTGATAAAATTCAATAGCAATTTTGGATCCATTCCATTTGTATGTATCAGATTTCAGCAAGAATTTTGTTTCTTTCGTAGTTTCCTGCTTGTAAAATGTTTCATCCTGTCGATTCATTTTGTCAGTAAAATTCCTGGTACTTAGTGAAAGACCTATAAATATCTATGCAAACATAAAGCCCTATAAATATATATGCAGACATGAAATCAGATTGCCTAGTGCTTATGTATTTTTTATATTCATATAAAATATTAATATTTATATATTTATATCGTATTTTACATAAAAATTATATATTATAATTTAAACAGATATAAAAATATGAAATATTTTTAAAAATTTTGTTAAACATGTATATAATAACTATTAAAATTTTAAATTATATTAATTTTATATTTTATTTTTATAATATATTGATATCGAATTATATTTTAAATTATTAAATTTATTTCTGTAAGTTAAATGTTGGTGCTTGACTTCGGGAGTTAAAAGTGGAGTTGGATCAACAGTCGTGTCGGGATGTCCTCTCTGTTTTAAAATCTTTGTCCGGAGTTAAAAGCAGAGTTGGAACTTCGAACCAACTGTCCTGTTATCCTTTGTTCAAACCGCTGAGATTGCTAGGCTAAAAGTGAATGCCCACAACGGTTCCAGATAATTACCAAATTACCACTGTATTGGAAAATTACTATTATATCCTCCAACAAAGATACCCCTTTTCGTCATCTCAAAAACCCTAACCTGGACAGAAGGCTCTTTTGCTTCACTGCTTCACTTTGGACAGCGAAAAAAATGGCTTCACAAATGGCGATCTTCACCGGAACCCGAATCCAACTCCTAGTAAACCGAACCAAATGTATTTCCACCTTCCCTTTCCTTTCTCAAGAACCTCAACTCACCGAGTTGACTCAGTCCACTCAAACTCAAATCACTCCTCTACCTCCCAACCCGGCCTCTGGCAGCCCTCTCTACCACGAGAACTGGCGAAACCCCAATGTGGCAAAAAATTCGACCTCCCTAGCTCAATCCCTTATTCCCCTCGGCTTCCTGGCCCAAACCCCTGCCCATCGGATTCAATACCTCTCCCAAACCCTCGACGCGCCTGCTTTAATGAACCATTTCGCTGATTGGATGACTAAGAAACAGTGGACCGACGTGAAACAGCTTTTCGAGTTCTGGGTTCGATCGCTGGATAAGAACGGGAAGCCCAATAAGCCCGATGTGAATCTTTATAATCATTATTTGAGAGCTAATTTGATGATGGGAGCTTCGGCAGGGGATTTGCTTGATTTGGTGACGCAAATGGATGAATTTGCGATTGTTCCCAATACAGTGGCCTATAATTTGGTTTTAAAGGCTATGAATCAAGCTAAGGAAACTGAAGCCGCTAAGAAGTTGCTTGAACGGTTAGTTATACTACTATACTTTTTTAGCTTTCTCTCTTTTGAAGTTTGTATTTTTTGGGTGTTTTGGTATAAATGTATTGTTTTTTTTTTTTTGGGTGTTTTGGTGTAAATGTAGGTTACCCTTTGCTTGAAAGTTTCATAAACATTTCGTTCTGAGTTAGTAAATGAAAAGGGAAATAAAATTTTTTTCTCATTTGCTATTAAAGTTTGTTGCTTTGCATTTCGTAGCAGTTAGAGTGGATTGAGTATTTGAGTTATAAGTTTTTTTTCTTTTTTAATTGTATTGAGAATTTGAATCCTTTATATTTGAATGTGACTATGTTCTGGAGAAAATTCTTTTGGGTACAATAATCTCTGTGATTGTAAAACTATTGGACTTGGGTATTGTTTGGTTGTCTTTGGTCGGAGGTTCATGGTTTTGGTGGATTTTACTGTTCTTAGATGAATTAAAAGTGGATGAACGTCGCAGTTGGGTTATGAAGTGGAACAGAAATGGAGATGATGCAATATTTCTTTTTAAAGAATTAGAAACCTTTCTTTTATCAATTTACTTTCAGTAAGGATATACATTCATTTTCGAATAGGAATTCCATTGCATCAGTAAGATACTGCTTTAAGTTTATTGCTTATATTTGGAATTACTTTCTAAAATATTAGTAATATTAAATTGGTATTATCACCCTTCACTTTATTCCCATCAGGATGCTGCAAGGTGGAACAGAATCTCTGCCTGATGATGAATCTTATGATTTGGTTATTGGAATGCTATTTGGGACACAACAGATTGATGCAGCCTTGAAATATGTAGATATGGCCTTAAAATTTGGTTGTAAGTTGTCTACGAAAGCATTTACAGAATGTGTGTGGTACTGTATTAACCAGGGCCAGCTTGACAATTTGGTTACTGTCATTGAGAGGTGCAAGGTATATGACTCATTTTGTTAGCAATGATATTGTTTTGAGTAAGGAGGTTGCCTTTTGCTAAATTTTTTATTATGTAACTTTGTTCTCATGGTTCTTATCAGACAACAGATCGGAATAAAGCTCTTTATCCAAATTGGAATTTGTGCAACTATCTTGCAGAAGTTGCAATGCAAGCGGATAACAGCAAGTTAGCATTTTATGCCTTGGAATTTTTGGGCAAATGGATTGCTTGGGGCGAAATTGCAAGGCCACCTTTATTGCTTTCTGTAGATGAAGGTTTAATTGTATCAGCACTTGCAACTGCAGGTAGGACCTACAGTTCAAACCTGTTGGATATGTCCTGGGTAATCCTACGGCACTCTTTGCGTCAAAAGAAGGTGCCTAGCACTGAATCTTTCCTTGGGAAGATATATGCTCATGCATCATTGGGGAATCTACAGAAAGCTTTTGCTACGCTGCACATGTTTGAGGCAGCTCATGGGAATTCCATTAATGAAGCAGAAGATTCGTTCTCACCTTTTACCTCTTTATATCCATTGGTTGTGGTTTGCTCAAAGAAGGGTTTTGAGACTTTGGATTCAGTATGTCCTTTTATACTTCAAATTATATGCATTCTGATTGATTTTCTTTTGAATCAGCTATTATTTAATATTTTTGGTGATTATGATAGTTCTTGAGAAAAAGAAAATAGTATGAGAAATATCAACATGCATGCATGCTGCTTTTTCAAATTAGAACAAGTCCAATTTTAACAATTAATAATAAATAAATATCAGGGAAGCTCCTTAAGCTACTCCATTGGATGCTTATTGAGCATTTGAATGAAGTCTTTTAAATCACTTGTCTTTGTGTTTTGAATTGTGGAATTTTTGGAAATCAAATAACTGTTACTCCATCATTCTGTTCTTGCAATGTACGCATTATTGTCTACATGTCTTAGCGATTATATCAGAATGTATGTCTTTATGTCACTTTATCAGAATTTAACACTTATTTGTGTCCTTGTAATAACAATTTTGTGCGAGGAAAATGTCTTCTTTTTTTTTTTTTCTTTTGAAAAAATGAAGGCTGTTCAAGTTTGCACTTATAGCATTCAATTTATCATTGCTCTTTCACAATTTTTCATTAACCTCATCTCATATATTCTGCTCATCGAGGAGTCTGTTGCTGATGTTGCAAAATTGAAATATCTTCTCTAGGTATATTATGAGCTTGAGAATTTAAGCCATGCAAACCCTCCAAAAAAGTCTGTCGCTGCTTTGAATTGTATAATTTTGGGTTGTGGAAACATATGGGACATTGAGCGTGCCTACCAAACATTTGATGCAATAAGTTCTTCTTTTGGGCTTACCCCTGATATTCATTCATATAATGCTCTAATCTATGCATTTGGAAAGGTGAAGAAGGTATGTATCTGTTACCTCTCTCTTGTATGTGCACATACACTTGCAACCAGTACACATGGCTGTATTTATGAGTTATCTTGAGCTTGTAAAATGCATGTATCCAAGATATGTTGGAAATGCTTTGCTTGATTCTTTTTCTTGTCTTTTTCTCTCTCGGGCCCATAGCATACTCCTACAGTCTAAATAACTCATGGAGCCTACTCCCTCCCCCCAACCAAAAGGTGCTTTCTTGGGATTTAAGCTTTGAATTTAAACTTAATGAATCCTTGCATGGCAGACTTTTGAAGCTTCAAGGGTGTTTGAACACATGCTGAGCTTGGGTGTCAAACCTAATGCTAAGTCATATTCATTGCTTGTTGATGCTCATCTCATCAATCGAGATCAAAAAGCTGCTCTCTCTGTAATTGAGGAGATGGTAACTTCTTTTCCTTTCTGATAGTTAAAACCTCATGATATCTCAGTAGAAAAAGATTAATGGCCATTCAACAATTCTTTCGGCAGGTGACTGCTGGATTTATACCCTCCAAAGAAACACTAAAAAAGGTCAGAAGGCGATGTATACGAGAGATGGACTATGAGTGTGATGACCAAGTTGAATCCCTGGCAAAGAAATTCAGCATTCGAATGGGCTCAGAAAACCGCAGGGGCATACTTTTTGATCTTGACTATGGCACTGAATATGCATCATAGGTAGGCTCTGCTGTCTTATGGTATAAATACTAGCATGAGGAGGTCCAGAAAGTTTTTGTATATTTGCTTAGGATTGAGACAGAAGGTTCATAGTTGATTTTTCTACAATGTTCTTATGATGATTTGAAAATATTGAATTTTTGCTATAGAATTTCACTGCCAGATGGTTTTTTTTACTCGGAATTAACCTCTCATTGCAGATTCAGGTCTATTTTATGTTGGAAATATCAACAGTGATGATTAGGGTTCACCAAGTTCACATGTTGCAAGGTCCAAAGAACTATGAACCCACTTTTCTGTACATTATTTGATTTTTATCAATTTTGAGCCTTGGCAGGATAAATGTCATGACCATAGCTTGTGAATTTTTTCCTAGTTTTTCTATTCTTCTTATTTTCCCATTTATATGCTTTCTGAGTAGGAACACAAAATGTTAATCAAAAGGTATTCTCATGTTGACAAATAAATGTAGAACCATCCCAATTATTTAAGGAGCGATGAGCATAAATTTATTTATTTTTTCAACCTTTTAATTTAATCTGGCTCTCTTGTTCATCTCTCCATATGCGGTTTAACGATGATGGATGTTGATACTAATTTGCCTGAACTTATTGTAGTAGGCTTCTTTTGGTTCATGAAGGGGTAATTAAGGTTGCTCAGATTTTAGTTCATTCTAAATGAGTAAGTTGAGATTGTTTGAATTAACTACCATGACTGTTGTGCATAAATCTGAGCTCTTTCTGCCTGAGGGGCTGAGATGCTTGCTGCTGCAGGTCTAAGGGCGTTTCATGTTTGTCCTCTTCTGGCCCCATCGAATCAGGTGGTGGTGTCCTGCTTTGAGCAAGAAAGATGAGCCCGATGGGCAAGCCAGGTCGAGCAGGCTGCTTTACAAAAAGTGGGTGTGATTATGATAGTAATTACTAAGAAATGCAAATGCGAATCCAATAAGAATGATTGGATTCTTATTGAGAATCATTCATCCAAATTAAGCATTCAACCTTTTAAAAAAATAATAGTCTTTCTCATTAAGAATCATTCATCCAATAAATCTATCTGAGAAGTTGGGTCTTATTCTTTCCCATTCCCAAATGTGTTTTCCAGAGCACCCATCTTCAACAAGTTTGTAAGCAGCCTTCTACAGCTTCCTTAGGATGCAGGGCTTACAGCAGCCTTCTGAAAGGGCAGAAAGAAGGAATAATCAGCAGCCCAAAACTAAGGGAAAAAAAGGAAGAAAAAAAACTATGGTCTCAACTTGAGTCTGAATTATCCTTTGCAATTGTAGACCATGCAGAAATGAAAGAGTCATGGCTGCTTGTTAGAGATCTTACTCTTTTTTGTTCTTCCATGTTTGCCTTTATGAGTGAGTAAACGGCAACTCCTGCAATTGCTATTGCAGTACCAATCCCAGTTTGGGTGGAGATCTTATTGCCTGCCATATTTTTGCAACCATCGGTTAAAAAATAAATGAATCATGGTTCTCACTTCTCAGTTCCACTGAAACTAACTAGCTTGACTACTTTGGATGCCATCTTATCTTTATCTTTTTAGGTGGTTTTCTTGATTCAATTCACTCCATTTCAGATCTTCTGACATGCTTTAATTTGTTGCATTAACATATCATAGATGAGAAAGAGCAGGCTTACTCACCAAATACCACGATAGAGAAGCCGATAACAAAAACTCTCTTCAACACGTTTCCGACTGCATGTGTAAGGGGTGCAACCCGTTCCAAGGTATTTGTAGCAACCTGCATTTCTCAGCTCAAATATCAGTTAGTTCAGTGAAGTGAGCTTTGTGGAAAGGTAATGAGCAGTCCAATTCATCTATCATACATACCTGATTGTAGAGATGATAAAACATTCCAATCCAAAACAAGTCCGACAAGAATTTGACTAAGCCAACTTTGGCAATGGCATCTCTGAGACCATGTTGCATCAGCTGAGGGCCCTCAATCTGGATGCAGATCAGATCCATGTTAGCAAACCATTAGTGATACATAGTTTAATCAAAGTGAAAAGTACATGAAGATCTTATGCGTTTTTTATTTACTTACCAAAATTGCTGGTGGGAGACAGAAGAAGAGGGCAATTATAGAAATATATGCATAAACATTTGTGCTATCCATCCCTGTCTGTCAAACAAGAACAAAAGCTACCATTGTTAATTCATCTCTTATGCAACAGATTCAGAATTTTCAACATTAATGTTTGCGCAGTATTTTCAATATGCAGTAAGTCAATTTATTGACATGAATAAGGTGCAAATCTGATACTAATCCACTAGAAGATATGGGGCTTCAAATGTAATGGTAAGGTGAAAATTCCTTGTCTTACCATTGCTTTCTTTGAATATATGCTTCTGTAAGTAAATGCGATGTTCGAAATCATTGCACTGATGAAACCAGTCCAATTGAAAGAAAGTTCAGTAAGTGAGGCCATAGAAACACCTAAAGGTAAAGCGGAAGATAACATCAGATGGTAAGAGTAATCAAAGGTAAAGTTGTTTTACATGACAAGTTTTTGAAAATCAGATGGAATCTTTTTGCGAGCAAGAATGAAGAAGTAGAAAGAACATGATGGAAATCCAAAAAAGTTCACCAATAACGACAGGAGCTAATGAAAGCCATAGGGATAGAGGAATCTGGTGGCCCAAAACAAACTGAGAAGCTGCAGCATTAAAGAATGGCTCCAGGGCTGTGTAAACACATTAAAATATTCCTTCTTAGTACAAAGACATATTAGGCCTAGAACTGATGCCTTTGCCTTTTTCAAAAATCATGTTACCTTTAATAGTGTGAGTGAAGGACACAGCAACAGCTGCAAATGATACATTGGACATGACATGTCCAAGGGCATGGCAGAAAGCAACAGGAGTCAGTAGCCCCAACAGCTCCTTATCAATTGGCTGGTAAAATAGAATGAAATTATGTTTCCTAGAGGAAGGCCATAATGTAATATTGAGCAGCAAAGAGCTGAGAAAACTAAGCTTACTGCTCTTTTAGGCAGGCCAACAGACCAAGACACAAGACAATAACCCACGCCAACTAGCAGATGTATTACTGAAACAAAACTACAAAAGGGAGAAAATGAAAGAACTCTTTAGAATTCTATCTAGATCTTTCTAATGATGCATGATTTATTCTCATGATATGCTATTGAACATGTTCATCTAGCCGGCGTAACGTACTATGGATATGGGAAATAATTGTAGACCTTCTTGTTGAGAATGTTGAAAATTACATTTAAGAAATACCTGCACAGATTGAGAGAACCATCAATATGAAAAGCACTATTTCAGCCAGACAAACTGAAAAACGAGGTGTCAATTTAATTTGCTGAAGCTTTTATCATATTGCTTGGGGACTTAAATCAAGAAGCCACCATGAAAGACCAGATAATTCAAGGGAGGAAAAGCAAAAGTGATGCATTCTTGTATGAACACAAAATGAATTAAATCCCAAGTGTAGTTAAAGTAAAAAAAGGGATAGCTGTGATATGATAGCTTACCACATAAAGAAGAAGAAACCAGTGACAAGAGCAGGAAATCTCTCTGCAAAGCTCTTTGAAGGCTTTGCATACCTGCAGTTATATGTTTCAACAAAAAAAAAAAAAAGGAAGTTAGAACTCAGAAGTCAAAATTTGCCCTTTTTTTCTCGGCAACCAAACAATATAATGGCAAAAACTAAACAAGAAGAAGATAAATATCAAGTCAAGTGCCTAACCCTTCAGAAATCTCAATTTCACGGCCATCAGAATCCGCAGCAGCAGCTGAAGCGACTGGGAACTCAACTTGGCTCCTCCGCCTCATGGTTTGATTCCAACCAGTAAATGTCAACGGCTTGGCATAGACCATTCCAACAGGAACTGAAGGTTTCTTTTTGCCCCGCAAAGATGAAAACGCCAGACATGAGGCTGTTGCAGAACGTGATGATCGTGTCCTGAGTAAAAGACAACTAGGCAAAACTTTGTTTGTCGACAAGTATAGAGAAGAAAACCGAGAATTTGTGATCAAAGAGTGAACGGGGTTAGTTGTTGAAGCCATTGTGAATTCAAAAAGCAAAAGAAAACAGATCAAAAAACAACTATGGATAAAAGGGTATTGAAAAAAAGTGTTATTATTGTAGTATAAAGAGAGACAAAGACGTTCGGACGTTGAAACCAATAGGCTAAAAGCTACAGGAAGCGAAGAAAACAGAGTAAGAGACGTAGCTTCATTATTTTTACTTTCTATACTAATAATTATGGCAGGTAAGCTTATATGGAAATTGTTAAAAGCCAAAATCTAATATTTTTTGGATTCAATTAACAACATTAAGAAACATCCAACGACAAAAAAAAGTTAGAATTCGGATTTATTTCAATTAATTCGCACAATAATTATATCCAATAAATTTAAAACTCAAATTCTGATATCTTGTGATTCTATTTTTATAAAAAATGTTTCAAGATAGGGAAAAAATGGAAGAGACGAATCTTTCAGCCGTGAGGAATTGAATTGAAAGCAGCATGTTGAAACTTTTAAAGAGAAAGTTAGCTGTGATGAGTCATCAATCATCAAGAACCTCAATAATGGAGCAAGAGCAAGAAGCTTGAGTCGGGGACGTTTCGATTCGTTTTGTCTTTTGCCTAAAGTTTCCCTCTCAAAATCAATTAGTTTTGTCAACAGTTGTTGGCCTTATCCAATGCCTTGTGTTGCGGACTTTTCTTTATTTAGTTAAAAAGTGTTTTTTTGAGTGTCGTCTAATTAATTTCATTTTTAAGTTAGATCCAAACAAATAGATTTATTGATGCGAAACTTAATAAATTTATGAAAAATTATTTTTTCACTGCCTCTTAACAAATCTAAACCTAAGCAATAAAAAAAAAATTATAATCTTTAAATTCATATTTATTCCGTATTTGAGATATTTTATTAAATATTTTATTTGAAATATAGAAAAAATTATGCAAATGACATAGATTATGCCCATGCATTATTTTTTTCTTCAAAATTTTATTTTTCATTTAGAAAAAAACAAATGAGAAATTAAGCATGCTCAATGACATGAGACTGAACTTCTTTCTTTATTGTACAACCCGCCTGGTATAATAATTTATATATGCAGCTGATGATGATTTTACCCAAGCCATCCCACCATGTACATGGGCCACTCCAGTCCAACTAAAAGGTAGCAGGCTGAATAATGGGCCAGCCCAGTAATGGGACAAACAAAACTAAATCTACATGGGAAGTACATTTCGGATCAAACACTAAATCCTGGCCAACATTGGAAGAAACAAATTGTTCCAATTTTAAAGTTTAATCTGGAAGAGTAGAAATTTTTTTAACCTAGTTTTAACGAGTGAAAAATTTTATAATAATAAATAAGAGGGGATGGCGGGTAGAGGTGGAAGAGAAAAGGAAGAGGAATAGGATGGCGTTTCCGTACATCCATCCCCTTGCAAAGCTCCGCCTTCCTCGGCCTCCTCTCTCTCCCTCTCGACGTTCTTCTCTTCTCTGTTTTAGAAAAATTATTGATATTTTTGTTATTTTTTTTTTATTTGCTGATACAAACTTTGTAAAAATTCAATTCTAGCGCCTAATTCAGTGAAAAAATTTTGCAACCCTGATTTTTTCTTAACAATTAATGTTTATGTATCCGTATCTGCATTGTTTTTGGTCATATCAATGCATTTATTTCGTAAAGCGTCCTTCGATTCATCAAGCTGAGTTTGAATTAGATTTATTAATTCGTCGTATCGTGTAAGCTATTATATTTATTATATATTTTATATAAAAATTATATCAACATAAAATATAATATAAAATTTTAATTTTATTAAATTTATTTATATATATTTTAAAATTTTAAGTTATATTATTTTTATATTTTTTATTCATATAATTTTTATATCATATTTTAAATTATTATATTTAGTTTAAACCATGGAAAAAAAAATGCTAGGCAAAAAGACAAGGGGAGAGGATAAAATTTAAAGCAAAATTTAACAAAACATCCATAATTTCAGTAAGTATTTCATATTACAGAACATTAAAAAAAACAAAAGCATCAAAAATGAAAAACAAGAGTGAACAGTAAAACATGGTTGGATCAACTGATCAATTTCATCATCTGGTTAGCATTGTAAAAGGGCTAAACTGGTTGATCCAATCCTCTTTGTAAGAAAAGCTAGGAGGAGCCAATTCTGCATAGTATTAAAAAAAATTGAATTGCCTCCATGTATTATCCCAGATTGCTTATCAATGTTTCTGCAAAAACAAATTAGACTTTTTGACTTGAGGAAGGTGACTAAAAGGGTAATAAAAAAACAAATAAATTCCTGAAGAAGAAATCATGGCAAGACTTTACCTCGCCCTTTACCTCAGCTTCAGCAGTAGGTTTAGCATCCTCACCTTTTACACTATCTTCACCTGCATTGATTCATGTAACATTTGAGACAGTGCTTCCCAAGCATGCCAAAGTTTGAAATCAATCGACAAGGCTTCTTGTTTGAACAGGACAAGAGGGACAAGATCTTATATTTTATCTATATATGATGGATGCAAGAAATAATGAACAATAAACAATGGTCCCTGGTGTTACTGATCAGAAAAACTAGATTTATTTCAAATCTATACGATACCTCCATCTTCAGGCAAATCAGAAGTCCACAGGGTGAGATTGTCTCTCAGAAGCTGCATAATTAGGGTGCTATCTTTGTATGACTCTTCACTCAAAGTGTCCAACTCTGCAATGGCTTCATCAAAGGCTTGCTTAGCCAAATGACAGGCCCTGTAAGTTTCAAAGAACCAAATATGTCATGAAATGGTCAAGCAATTCCAACATTGAAAACCATTTAGATATAGTTATGGAGTTTATACCTCTCGGGAGAATTCATTATATCATGATAAAAGACACAGAAATTAAGGGAGAGGCCAAGACGAATTGGGTGGGTTGAAGGAAGATCTGTGTTTGCAGTGGCAGAGGCAGCCTGATAGGTGAAATGGCAGCAAAAAAGTTTTAAGTCAGCTGTGACTGCAGAAGTGAATAACTGAACACTATGATCAAATAGTAGGATCTTTATTTGAGAAAGCGTAACATACCTCATAACCTTTCAATGACTGTTCAGCAGCCTCTTTTCTCTCCTGATCTGTCTTGATCTCAGCAACATACCGGTTGTAATCACCTTTCCTGAATCCCATCACAAAAACCATTCATTTTCCTCAATAAAAAGAGTGTGCACATCATTCTTACCCTACCAATCTTCAAGTTATCATTTTAATGTCTTCCTTGGTTACAAATAGAGTTGTAAACGATCAGAACATTCCATGAATAGCTTGTGATCAGGTTCGATTTTTATTCGTTTATTATAATATTTCAAGTTTCATTAATTAATGGAACAAATCACGAACATAACAAAGTTCGTTTATTTTCCATTCATTTACACCCAAGTCTATATATCCTATTAGACTTGGCTCTAATTTTAGTAGCAATTTGGACCAAAATAATACTAGAGATTTAGAATGTAACCACAATCCAGGAGAAAGAAAACTTACATCTTGTAATAAAAAACAGTGGCTTCACCAGAGGAAGAAGACGGAATAAGATGCTTGTCAATGATGCCCAATATGTCAGTGCAAATGTTGGACAGCTCTTCCTCTACCTTCTGTCTGTAACCTTTGATCAGCTTAACATAATTTTCATTTCCTTTCGATTCCTCCCTTTGTTCAATCGAAGACATGATCCGCCAGGAAGCTCTTCGTGCAACAATCACGTTCTTGTATCCCACGGAAAGAAGGTTCCTTTCTTCCATAGTCAGCTGGCAATCAAGTTTTGCCACTTGTTTCATACTCTCCACCATTTCTGTTTCACCAATCAAAACTAAAGTTCGTTCAGCTTCGACAGCAAGTAACAATTCATGATCCCTTGTTGACATTAATCTTAAACGAATGAAATTTGAAACCCATGATCTATTTTTTTATTACCTTCGTAACGTTCAGCTTGTTCGGCAAGTTTAGCCATGTAAACATGAGTCTCTCTCTCCTTTTCTGCATTAGACATTGTCGATGTAGAGATTGAAAGAAAGGAAAAAAAAAATCAAAGTGCTTCAAAGGAAGAGGAGAAATAAGCAAGAATAATGGGAGAGGAAAGGGTAAGAGGATTTTTTTATAGAGGAGAGTAAAGAAGGAGAAAAGGCAGGGGGAGGCTTTGAAAGAAGGAGCGTGGCATTTGTTTTTCTTTGTTATTCCCTTTAACTTGGATTTGTTCAATCCTTTTCTCTCGAATAGGCTTTTTTTGGAATTCAATAATGCTCCACATTTTTCTCTATTATTTTTTTTGTAAAATAAGTATGAAAATATTGCTTAAGCCCTTGTCAAATCCTCTAACAACAGCAAGACTCATCTAAAAACTTGGTTTGGTCAATGGTAAGACTTTCAGGATAGCTTTAAAGACTGTAGCTTTAGCTAGGGAGTTGAAGAAATGTGTGGGGTTTTTTCATTTGATGAATGAGTTTGTGGTTGGATACAAGTTGGAGACTTTAAATAAGGTGGTGGAAAGTTTGTGTAAAGATAAGCTAGTGGGAAGAGCCAAAGTTTGTTACTTTAAAGTTGAAACAGTCGGTTAAGCCAAATGGGGTTACTTATAAATGGTTGGTACGGGGGTTTTGTGGTGAGGGTGATTTGATGGAGGCTTCAAAGTTTGGAATTTGATGGTGGATGAAGGGTTTGAGGTTTTGTGGTGACAACGGTGGAGACACCTTTTAAGACTAATAAGTATGACGAGGCAATGAAGGTTCTCCAAATGATGAGAGTTAAAAAGAGGATGGATGATTGTGGGCTTTCAAGTCATAGGCTTGTCTGATACTTTATCTCAAATAATAATTAGATTAGATTAATACTAAAGTTCATCAGTTTATTAAGATATTAATTAGTAAAAGAAAAAATATTGAGATATTAAATAAAAGAAAATCTAGTTATGGAAAAATAGAAATGAAAATTTTTATCTTTCTTAGAGTTAGAGAATATGAAAAATCAAGTTGGTGATTCAAAATTAGAGGCTACAATCAAATTAATCCCCATAAAAGTGAGTATATGTCCTCTTTTTATTTAAGAAGAAATATCATGTTGATTGCTATTATTTGGAGTTAAAGTTTTGAGAGAAAAATCAAGAAAAATTATGAAAATTTTTATTAATCTTCATGATCTATTTGGGTAAATTACTGGGCTTTGTTTATTTCATGTCCTTAAGATTTTTTGATGATTATTGAATAGAGTTTAAAGGCTGAAAGTGAAGATTTGAATTTTTAAAGATTGAAGGAGAAATTCTGTTTTTAGATGAGATGCTATGATTTATAATAGTGAATCAAAATAGAATTTTGTCTTAATGGATAGATTGTTGCTATGATTATTATATATCATTGAAAAGCATGTTGGATCTACTTTTTAATGAAATAAACGGAAGTTAAATTCGAGTTTTTTTTGAAAAATTACCTAATTTTTACTTAAGGATATACAAGCTATAAGGCAGCAGTATTAAGGTTGAATTATGAAAATTGTTTTAATTTTTATACAAGGATTTACAAATTAAGCCATATAGGTTTAAAAAGCAAATTGAGTTTACATTTCCAACAGAATAAGTGAAATTGAATTTGGAGTTTCCTATGAATAGATACGTAATTTTTTTATTCGAAGGTATACAAACTATCTGACAATAGCATTTGATGTGAATTTCAAAAATTGTTATAATTAATCCACAAGGAATTACGATATGGGCCATATATGGTTAGAAATGTTATCGAGTCTAATTTCTAATGCATTAAAAATATTTTAATTTCAAGTTGGATATCTCGAGATATGATCATTTTAGTGAAAGAAGCATAGGCAATTAGAATTAGTTACTTGAGTTAATTCTTGTTTAACTTAATTGTTTCGGTATAAGTGATCTCAAATGAGTTGATTGATTATTGTTATGTTGAACTTATCTTAAATAGGCCGTTAATTATTTGGGGAGAAAAACTAAATTATGAAATTGAAAAGAGGTAAGTAGAATCTCACATACTTTATTTATTTTCGAATCTATGTATATATGTATGTTTCTAAATGAATGAATATTTTATTTCATTATTTTTTATGTATGAAAATAGGATCAAGCATATCATTATTTTGTGTTTCTTTATATAAACGATGGAGCATGCTTATGAATGAAATGAGAAAATGGTTTAAGTTTAAAGAACGATTTTATGATAGCTACGTTTTTATATCCCTGAGAAGTGGGATCATCAACAGCAGAACTAGTTCTATGGTCCTGACTAATGGGTTATAGTAGTTAGCATAGACATGATCATACGGCCATGCTAACAAGTTATAGTAATTAGCGTAACGCTCTGACTAGCGGGTTATAATAGTTAGCAATGATCATGATGATGAAATTATCGATACAGACAATGTCATAGGTTATAGCAGTGATCGTAGCTAACGATAAATGCATGATAATGATGATTTATAATGATTTTAAAGATTGATCTATGATTTGTATATAAAAATGATTTACGATGATTTTTAATGATTGATCTATGATTTGATTTGATTACGACATTTAAATGATAGCATATTTTGCAATAATTTATGAAGTGACATATTTTGACATCGATTTATGAATTTATGAAATATTTGACAAAACGATGATCTTTGAAATATTTTGACATTGTGATTTGACAAATGTTTTGAATGATCTATATGATATATATGAAAACAATGCTTGATCCGGTAAGGTGTGTAAGCCTATACTTACAGAACTGTGATTTGCTCATTCTCCATTTTTTTTCTTTTATAGATGATAGGAATATTAAATATGATTAGTCTTTTGAAAAGCTAGAACATCAAACGAAAAAGATTACTTAGTCGTCGGAGAAAATGTTGGCAATAAGATTATATCATTTTATATTTTATATTATTTGTATTTGGATGTATAAAGATATATCATCAGTTGGATTAAAGATATGAATTTTATTTGGTAGAATATATCAATTTATTGAAGAATTTTAGAATGATTAAAAAAAAGTTTCGTTTTACTTTGGGGTTATACTTTAAGGTAATATGGCTGTGTTATGTCTCGATTTTGGGGCGTGACATATCACTTTATGTTATGACCTGAAACCAAAATGGAACACGGTTATATTATCTTAAAGTAAACCTAAAGTAATACGAAGTTTTTTTTCTTAATCATTCTAAAATTCTTCAATAAACTGATATAGTTAACCAAGTAAAATTCATATATTTAATCTAACTAATGATACATTTCTATATATATCCAAATACAAATCATATAAAAAATACAAAACCATTTTATAAGATCTTATTGGCCAACATTATCTTTTACGACTAAGTAATCTTTCACATTTAATCTTCTAACTTTCATAAAATTAAGCAAACTTATCATTTATTTATCTGTAAAGAAAAAGTAAATAGAGAATAAGCAAACCACAACTTAGCACGTATAGGCTTTATACAAATCATATAGATCATTCAAAACATTCGTCAAATTATAATGTCAAAATATTTCAAAGATTATTGTTTTGTCAAATATTTTGTAAATTCATAAATCAATGTGAAAATATGTCACTTCATAAATCATTACAAAATATGTTATCATTCAAATATCATAATCAAACCAAAATCATAGATCAATCATTAAAAATTATTGTAAATCATCACCATCATAAATCATCATTATCATTCGATTATCATTAGCTATGGTCACTGCTATAACCCGTAACATTGGTCGTATCAACAATTTCATCTTCATGATCATTACTAACTATTATAATCCACTAGCCAGGGCCTTATGTCACGGGTAGAGATTTAAGCTCCGAACCCGCGCGACTCCGGGACCCGGGCATCCACTCATCTGACGTCTCAGATCAGCCTTCCTGTCACGGTTCACACCCTTATGAGGTATTGTCCGTTCTGACCCCCCTAGTCTCATTGTACCCCCTAGTCTCATTGTTTTGTCCTACAAAAGGCACCTCACAAGGTAGAGGTGGTGTGAACCCTTTTATATCCCAGTGACCCTCCTATTATGTTCGATGTGAGATTCATGACTACCTCTTAGGTCCGTGACATTCTCTCGCACCTAATCTCGTAACGCCCTCGTCACGGAGGCTGGCCACCCTACCTACCTCTCTCGAGGCGCTTGACGTAGATCGAACGATTTAGGGCTGGCTCTGATACCACTTGTCACGGTTAGAGACTTAAGCTCTGAACCCGCGCGACTCCGGGACCCGGGCATTCACTCATCCGACATCTCAGATCAGCCTTCCTATCACGGTTCACATCATTGTGAGGTATTGTCCGCTCTAGCCCCTCTGGTCTCACAATTTTGTCCTACAAAAAGTGCCTCACAAGGCAGAGGTGATGTGAACCCTTTTATACCCCAGTGACTCTCCTATTATGCTCGATGTGGGATTCAGGACTCCTCCTTAGATCCGTGACACTTACGCTAACTATTATAACCCGTTAGTAAGGCTATATGATCATGTCTATGCTAACTACTATAACCCGTTAGCTAGAGCTGTAGAACTAGTTCTGGTGTCGATGATCTCACTTCCCAAAGATGTAAAAATATAACTATCATAAAATCATTTCTTAAATATAAATCATTTTCTCATTTCATTCATGAGCATCGCTCATCATTTATATAGAAAAACACAAAATAACCATATGCTTGATCCTATTTTCACACATAGAAAATAACAAAACAAAACATTCATTCATTTAAAAACATATATATATATATAATTTGAAAATAAGTAACGTGTGTGAGATTGTACTTACTTCATTTTGATTTCATTATTTACTTTTTTCTCTAAAATAATTAATAACCTATTCAAGATCATTTCAACACATCAAAAATTAATTAATCCTTTTTTAGACTATTTATACAAAAATCAATTAAATTGCACAAGTGTTAACTCAACTAATTAATACATTTAGCCTGAGCTCCTTTCACTAAAACAACCATATCTCAAGATATCCAACTTAGAATTAAGTTCTTTTTAATGCGTTAAAAACTAGACTCGATGAGCTTTCTAACCATATATTGGCCATCTCATGATTCATTGTGGATTAATTACAACAATTTTGGAAATCTACGACAGATGCTGTTGCCAAACAGCTTGTATACCTTTTAAAAAAAACTACGTATTTATTCATAGGAAACTCAAAATTCAATTCCGCTTGTTCTGTTGGAAAGTAGACTTAATATGATTTTCAAACATATATAGTTTAATCTGTAAATCCTTGTATAAAAATTAAGACAATTTTCGAAATTCAACCTTAATGTTGTTGCTTTATAGCCTATATATCTTTAAGTAAAAATTAGGCAACTCTTCATAGAAAACTCGGATTCGACTTCCATTTATTTCATTAGAAAGTTGATTCAACATGCTTTTCAATGATATATAATAATCATAGCAACAATCTATCCATTAATACAGAATCCTATTTTGATTCACTATTATAAATCATAGCATATCATTTAAAAACAAAATTTTTTCTTTAATCTTTAAAAATTCAAATCCCCACTTTCAACCTTTAAACTCCATTCAATGATCATCAATAAATCTTAAGGACACGAAATAAACAAGTCTCAATAATTTACCCAAATAAATCATGAAGATTAATGAAAAATTTCATAATTTTTCTTGATTTTTCTCTCAAAAGTTCAACTCCAAATAATAACAATCAACATGATATTTCTTCTTAAATAAAAAGATGACATATACTCACTTTTAAGGGATTAACTTGATTGTAGCCTCAGATTTTGAATCGTCAACTTGCCTTTTCATACTTTCTAACTCTAAGGAAGATGAGAAATAAAACTCTATTTTTTTTTTTTTTTATAGCTAGATTTTTTTTTTCATTTATTATCTTAGTCCTTTTTCTTTTACTAATTAGTTTATTAATAAACTAATTAGCTTTGATATTAATCTAGCCAATTATTATTTGGGCTGGCATATCATAGCTTGTGATCAATTAGATATGTAATAGAGGTAAGATTAATATAACTCAAAGTTTAACTTTATTGATTCAAGTAGTTATTATTATGAGATGATATTTAATAGGTTTAAAGTTCAAATTAATTGATTGATGCAGTCACTATTAAAAAGTGACATCCGGTAGATTTGATATTATAAAGGCTTATATGATTGTGAAAGGGATTGAGAAGCCTGATATTAGTGTTTTGTGAAAGGGATTGAGAAGCCTGATATCAGTGTTTATCATGCACCAGAAAAAAGGGGCTTTTGAGGTTGAGGAAGGCAAGTTAAGCAACAAGTGTTTAGGTAAATGATAAAGAGAGGGTGTGAGCCTATAATGCAAGCATATGTTGTTGCAAGGACTCATTTGGGGGCATGATCCATTGGTGAATTTCAATATAATTTTGTTGGAGGTTTGATTAAGGCTGGGAAGACACTAGAGGCTGCCACAATAAAATGGAGGAATGGAGGTGCTTAGATTTGATTACAATAAATTTTTGCACTGTTACTCAAATGAGGAAGTTGTAGTTATGTTTGAGAAGTAGGGCAAGATATTAAGGGAAGTGGGGCTGTTTGATTTGGCTGATATATTGGAGAGATATAGGCAAAAAAATGGCCACCAGCAAGAGAGGGCAGTGAGGCGGTGGAGCCATGACAAGAACCTTCAAAAAGAAAAATTTGTGGTGTAAATACATTTCGCCAAAAAAATGTTAAGAACACAAACCTCAAAAATCCATGAGAGGTAGAGAGAGCTTGTTTGATATATTTGTAATTATCACATTTCATGGCCATTGCACTGCAATGATGGTTCAATACAAGGTGGTGTTCAATATCAAATAATAAAGAAATAGACAAACTCAAAATTTAGACAAGGAAAAAAATGGATGAATGAATTGCTACAAATGCCTTGACAAAAAAAAAAAAAAAAAGAAAGAGAGGAAAAGGAAAAAGAAAAAGAATTGCAGCTACTTTTTGCAGCAAACCTCTTTTCTAATCTACGGCCCTTCACCATGCTCCTCGTTCAGTCATTAATATCAGACCTGTTGAGACTCCAGAGCATATCTCACATTGTGATGCTGCCATAGTTCATTCTCTGCCAAGAAAACTACATCATCAATTCTAAGACATAATACCTATTTATTATCTTTTGACAAATGCTAGCTAACTACATGTGAGATAACACTTCTGTAAATGCCGATAACTAGGTTTTATAGGAGGTCCCCATTATCCTTTTTATGTAGTTCGTACAACCATTGGACTAGCCATTCAGCTTGGTCGGATAAGACCATCAAAAAATTCAGAAGATTTAGCTGGCTCCGTTAAAATAAATAATAGAATGGATTCCCTTCCCCTCTGGTGTTCATGGCATAAAAACCCGTTTAGCTTTATATTTGACTAGGAAGCAAACAAACAACTCCAAGCATAACATTGGTAAAAAAGGCCACTTATTATGTGGATCTAAACACCAAAGCCAACCCAGTTCCCATGTGTAATATTTTATATTGATTGTGCATGCATGCTTGCGGAAGTCACAAAAGGTGTTTTGGTGGATTAATTAGAGGATTACCAGATCAAAAAAATTTTTACACATCCACAGTCTTGAGACCTTCTGGCACTAGATCAATCATTTCTTCACAAATGGTTTCTGACAAACAAGTAGTCGCTGATCACCACCATTCTGAAGGTCGATCACCCTTGCATCCCATCGTACTTGTGTAGCATGTGCACGTGCCAACTCTATAGCTCCTAATTTATCAGAGAGCACAACCCAACCCTGCAAACAAACACCAGCTCATATTATGAAGTTCAAGAACTTCCAATGTACAGTTGTTCAAGTAATAACTATTTCAGAAAGTATTCACTAATACAACATATTCTAGGGCACATCAAATGAAATGGCATTACAGGGAATTGATTAAAAATATCAATTTTTATTTGGAGGGGGACTTGTTGAAGAGGATTAGGATGTTGAGCATAAAATAAAAACATTAAAAAAAATGGGTTTTCTTAAAACAATCTTACAAACTGTTGAGAGGCATAAGAGGCAATTCCTGCATAAAAATGGAATTGGAAAAAAAAGGGACACCACATTGAATTTCAAACACAAACACCGAAAAAGTGAAAATACCTCAGGACGCAGAATTCGATCCATCTCTACAAATAAGTCCATCAAACCACACTTCTCTGAAGTCAGATGTGAGAGGAGCCCATTTGCATGAAGCATGTCATATGTTCGAGGATATGTTGGGAAGGGTTCACACCTGAACGCCACCAGATATATCAGATAAAAATTTTCTTTCAATAGAATGATACAGAGCTGCTATATCGGAAATCACTAATCATGAAAAAAAAAAAAAACTTTTGAATATTAAACTGGAGCTCAAAGAGAGAAAACTGTCATACAGACTCCAATATTAGCAGTCTACTACAGTCAACCATGTCTTTACTTGCCACCCCATGATTTGAGCAAATAAGTCAAATATAGTTCAACAACTGAAGATTCGGTATATTCAGAAAAACTATAGGCAACAGTATGATTCAATTTTAAGAATGAATCTAAACTAAAGCAAACTATTTTAACAGAATCTTTATAATCCACAAACTTTAATATTATCTTAATCTGCGAACGAAATGAGCAAGTTCACTCCTAAAATCTTGTGAAGATAATCTATAACTAAAACAAAGATGTTAAAATTTAAACTCCAAAACCAACTCATAACTATCAACTAAAACAAATTACTTTGATGAAGTTGTAAAAATCTAACCAGTCATGCAAAACACCAGGAAATCCTCGTTCAAGAATGAGAGGAAGAGTATTGCGTGCCCGAATAGGCACAACATTCATCACCCACGCTGATTTCTTTTCCTCCAGGAATGCAGCATTTAAACCCCCATAATGAGCATTCATGTCCATCACATTGCGTACCATATTAAAAGGAGGCAATGGATCTTCATCGCCTGGCCTCTTGGGATGGTCAGAGAAAATTAAGGGTGTAAGCAAAGACCAATAGTTTTTTAAAGCTAATTTCCAAACTTGCAAGTCTTCAAAGAAATCTTCTGGACTGACTCCTGCAAGGATTAATTTACATCAATATATTAGGCAAGTAAAGCCATCTACTGCATAAACTGTGCATTCCAGGTTGCAACGCAAAAGAAAAATGAAAATGCAGGTGCAGGTGCAGGGGTGCAGGGAGAAAAAATGGGCTGGAACAATACTTTCCATGAACTTCAAGCTCTGCAGAGCTCAAATGTGAGCTAGAGGACCTGTTCTGAATAGGAATCCAGCGTTTGATGGAAGTTCCGGAAATACATGGCATCAAGGCCTGATAATAGGGAGCATCATGTCCTTCTTTGCAAAGGGGCACATCCTTCTGCTTGCTATATTCAAGAAAATGAAAGTTGGAAAAACATCAGCACAGATCTGACAGTTATAGTTAAGAGGAACAAATACAACTAATTCAAAGTAAAAGGGTAAGACAACCTAAAAACCCTTTTGCTGAATTGAAAGCCAATTCCTTAATGCAGTTAAATTAAGAGTTACTCAGAGAAGAGTGAAAATTATCAGTGTACACTCACCGAGATGAATAGCAATGAGCATCAGCTGTTTTCTGCCAGATGAAAGTCTCATCCTGCTGAGCAATAAGACTCCAACAAATTTTTTCAGTGAATTGTTCCAGTGGTGTTAACATGTTTCTTTTCTTCATATTTGTTGCACTTCCATGTGGCTTACTTGTGGGTGAGGTTAAAACAAAATAACCTCCAGGCTTAAGCAACCGATCTACTTCTATAAGAAACATCCCCTCTGTTTTATAAAGTCATAGTTAGAAAGCAAAGCATATTTAATTTTGCAATAGGCAGCTAGACTTGCTTATTTATTGAATATAATCGGTACATGCACAATGCATTAAGATCACACATGCATCTAACAGTAACTCTTTAGATGATTCAAGCTACATGCATTATACTTTTTCTTTTTGGGTATTGTCTTTTTCATCAAGGTTTTGGAGGAGAAAGTTTCAGCACTCAAATACATTTCATGGCTAGCAGTGTTATTAACCTTAACAGAAAGCACTGTTAACAGCGCACTATGCTGTAACTCAGTGCACCTGTACAAAGCACTGCATGACATGGAGATTATCAATAAAAAAAAGAAGTAACAGAATAGTGGTATAGCTAAATCTTCCTGAGTAATTTAGTAACAGTAAAAAAAAAAAAAGAGTATCTATAAATAACAGAAAGCAAGCCTACTATTAAACTCTACAAGTACCTTTTTTGTCCCAAACAATACCGCACTGAGCGCAATGAACCATGTCAAATGACAATGATGGATATGGCAGTTGTTTTGATATGAAATGGCCAATCATTGCTGGAAGACCTCTCTCAAGAGCTAATTGAACTTGGCTTCCAGTTGCCTCATATGCAGCTATACAAAGAGCCATCAACTTTAGTGAAACTAAATGAGCCCCAAAACTTCCAAATCCACAACCAATATCAAGTACAGTGTGCACCTGTAATCAAAGAAGGAATATTAAATAACACTAGGTGCTGATACTTTTACTTGCCCTTGAAGACAATGGAGTATCTTTCTCATATTTGTAAAGTTTACAAGCTAATATATTAGAAAAATATTTGATTCCAAAAATACCAAACCCTCAAAGCTCATGGTTCTCCAAAAGGTTAAAAATAGTAAGAACAATATCATAAAATGAAATAAATACTTACACCGGCTTGAAAAAATTCAGAGTCACTTCCAAGTCCCATCATCTCTGCAATCTGGCGAGAATAATCTTTGACACCATTGAAGATTAAGCCATCCTCAGAGTGAAAAGCAATTTGATTCTCTTCTAGCAACATCATTCTAGACAGTTTGTTAAAAGATTATGAAGGTAAATTAGAAAACTGTCATTGATCGCATAAAGAACAAAGAAAGAAGAATATATAAACTGCGATCAAGAACAGATACTAGCAAATTCTAAAAGCAAAAGTTCATAATCAAAGGAGAAGAATTATATTTCCCTTACTTTTACAAAGCATCTGAATAAATTTAATAAATACCTCTTTGTCATGCTTCCAGAAGCAAGGAATTGGTCTTTGGTTATCTTGACATTTCCACTCCATATCACATCCCTACCAGCAGGCCAATGGAGTGGAATCTTATAATCCTTCGGAGGGCGAACCAAACACCACTTTCCTTGACTTGACACTTCACAATGTCGATCAAACTCCTCTCCATCTTTAAACCCTGATAACAAATTCGCTGTCACATTGTAACAAGGAACATAATTTTCTCTTTCTTTGCCACAAAGGCCAAGCTCCCTTTGGCGACTAGCACCCAATGAGAGAGTTTTCAGATCAAAATAATCAACTGCTGCTTGCTCCTTTAGCCTTCTATAGTTACTATAAATCTCAGGTCCAGGAGTGGAAGTTACAGAGTCAAAGGAATTAGAAGATGACGATCCAAAGACTGCAATCAGAGCAAGCACACTAACAAAGCACAATAACAACCAACTGACCCGTGACCAACTGACCCGTGGTCTAGGGCCGAAAATGATAGATAGTTTATTCAGCCAGGGGCTTCTCATGTCCTAAGCTTTAAACAATTGAAGCTTGGGAAACCACTAGATAACCAATCCCTTTAGCTTAAATCTCCAAGAACTGTGAAAACCATAACCTATCATTACATGTAAGCTTCTATATATGTTACCATGAATCTAGATAAGTCCAACAAGCATCGAAACCACCTCCTCTACACTCCTACCCGCATCGATCTTTCACCAACCATCACAAGCAACAGATAACAAAATAGTACAATACCCAAGTTCACTATAAATCCACCAGAATCAGTATCAAGAAAATCCAAAGAAAATTAAGCTGAATTTCCTTAATATGGATCAATAATTCCACCCAAAATCGAACTGGCCTATAAGTGAATTATACACAACTCCTAATCCAAACCAATCCGAAATATACCGCGGTATCTTTTTACCCGAATCCAAAAAGAGCCGATCGAAACACAATTTTGAGTAATGCCAATTCCTCAGTCTCCAGCAAATGACCAATTGCATCAAGCTGCAAATGATCCACCAGAATCAATATTCAAAACAAGGAAATTACGATTCTTTAACGGTCTGTTCGGTAGATGAAATGATATCGAATCTAACAACAGATTTCTAAAGCTTAAAACAGAAAATTCATTACACTAATTCCTATTCTTTTAAAAAAATGCAAAACTTTCCGTTTTTAGAATCCGGGAAACGAAAGTCAGATCTCAAAAAGGAAACAATAACAGATCAAGATCACTGAAGAACACATGGGAAAAAAACAAAAGAAAAAAGAAAAAAATAGGGTTTACGTGGGAGCGTACCGATGGAGATTCAAAATCCGAAATTGACAAATGGAGAGAGCGACAGAGCGAAAAACAGAGGCGATCTTGAGAGAGAAAAGTAAAGTTTTATTTGTTATGGTTAATATTAATGATCAGATCTAAAGGCTCTCACTTTCCTAAGAAAGGAAATGCCAAATAGGGGGCACAAATCATTTAATATATGAAAATATTTTAATTTTAATTAATTAAGTAATAATTGAGATTTATGTTTTTCGGGCACACATACTAAACTGTTGAAACAGGTACAATGACAGGTGGTGATTGGTAATGATGATGCAGGTCCTGATGGACACGTGGTTCGTGATCTTTTGTTCTGCCGGGCCAGGTGGATTTAACGATCTTGATATAGCCGCAAAGAAAAAGTAAAAAAAAAAAAAAAAAAAAATATTTTTAGTTCTTTAAAATGGTGCCAAATTATGCTGCCGCTTTCTCAGCTTTTATCAGCTTTCCTCTCATTAATAAACTGTACATTTGATTAATATTTATGTTAGATTTTAGCCGCTCAAAGTTAGTATTAACTGATGATGCAATATTTGATAAATTATATGTTTTGTATAATATTAAAAATTCAAATAAAATTACGTATTATAATTTATTAAAATTATATATTATAATTTATATCATCATAAATATATAAAATATATATTTCTATTTTTATTAAATTCATTTTTTCGTATAATTTTAATGTCGAGTTTTAAATTTCAGAGTCTAATTTGGAGAACTGAAAAGGGCACAATGGTTGAGGTCTGTTAGATTCCAGAGCGGGAGTAGCATAAAATGAGCTGTGCGGTGCCCACTGTCATGCCTCATGAACAAGATGAATTCCCTTCATCTAGGCCCAAGGTTTAGCCCACAGGTCGACCTCAAGTGGAAATTTCAGATAGGATCTCAATCAAGATGTCCTTTTCTGCCAGCAAATTAGCGTGTGGAAATCAGGGATATCTCAAATTTCAGGAGCTGGGTTTCAATGATCCCTGGTAAAAAGTTTACTGTTTCAAAAACCGGTGATGCATTCTATTATCCTGGGGCTGAAACAACTAAATTCACACATTTATGCCCAAAATGTCAGTACAAAGCATATAAAAGGACCCGAGGTGATGAGGAATGAGTTTTGGGACACTTTGATCATTTCAAAGGACTATGGTGGAGCCCACAATTCCAACAAAATTCCATGTCCGGTTCCATTGGCATCAGGTGTTGCTATTCCTCCACCGTACCATGGCAAGAGAGAACCATCTGTTCATTACTGCAATAATTGGCATTGGCATAGAACTTGATCCATCACACCGGCAAACTCTGCAACTCATCAGAAATTTCCAACATGTAAAAAGAGATGCAGAAGACATAGATTTTCAGAGTACATTATTGCCAAGTCTAAGATAATTCTGAGACAATCTAAACTGTTCTTGTGAGAAAATAACAGTAGAAAATACATTAGTAACCTTTGACAACACTGATCAAGGTATAAAACTAGGGTATTAGCCCTCTTTCAAGCAATAGTTCCCAGTTCTCTATTCAGATAGTCTACAAACATCCTTTTTGCACTGTCTGCATCAGATGGTGGAGGTCGCCCACTCAAACTTGTTTGCCCCGTTAACTTGATGAATGTACGTCGTAGACTACGTAGCTCTGGCAACCCAACTGATCTGGAAATATTGATACTTGGTAAACCTTGGCCAATAGAAATACCAGCAAGAGGTCCTCCAATTGCCTGGGATTGTGCCTCCACAATAGCATTAATCACCTCCTGTGTTGCTCTATCCAACTCATACAAAGAATTCACCTCCGAAAACCGTGTATTTTGTGTAGCAATGGTTGGCTGTAAAATCTTAACATCACGTGATTTTGAGTCCACTTTTTTTGTCAAATAAGAAACTGCATCTGCAATGGCAACAGAAGATTTCTCTACTCCATCATTATGAGGCCACAACTCAAACAAAGGCGAATCCCAACGATTTCTTCGATCTGGTTTCTCAAACCTTCTAACTAAATCTTCAAATATAACATCATCATACGCAGTCTCCCCCTTCTCCCTTCGTTCTTTGTTCCATTTCCTACACTGCTCTTCTCCAACATCACAATATAACACACAGTACTTTATCCCCGCAGCACGAGCCAAACACCATAACTCGTATCTATAACCCTTGATACTGTTCAAAGAATCAACAATAATGATATTATCTTTGGACACAGATCTATCAACTTCAGACCTCAGTACTCCCCGTAAATTCTTCTCAGCAGGCATATTAGCATAACTCTGATTACGATCAAGATGGAATGAAGTTTCATCAATGACCCTTACTGTCTGTTTGCATTCTGATTCATTCAGAGCTTCAGCCAGACATTTAGCAGCCATAGACTTCCCACTGCAAGGTTGTCCACAAATTACCACCAATGCCATTTCACCACAAATCGTTTTAACTGCTGCACCTTGAAAATTCACTGTTCAGAAATTAAGTAAACGATTCAAATCAAGATCCTTTGCTTCATATCAAAGCTTTCAGATCAAAAGATACATACTTTTTACATTCAAGAATCAGCTTGCCCGTCATAGAATGATGATGAAAAAAGAATAAGGAAATTTCTTTCTAATTACTAATGGGTCCATAATCTAAACCCTAAATTAACCTAAAAGAAAGCCTATAAAATAGATAGTAGCCCAGAAATAACTTGCAAAGGTAGTAATTTGAAGATTAAAAGAAACCCAGAAAAGTATTGTTTTTTATAACAGCCCAAGGGTAAGAAAAGAGTGAAAGATTAAAGAAAAAGAAAAAAGTGTGAAAGTGATTATGAACAAAAACCCTAATTAAGAGGTGGAGAAATTACCTTAGGGGAGATTTAATAGCACCCAGAGACAGGGGGCGGCTTGAGAGAAATTTGCCAACCTAGAGGAAAATGCAGCAGCCTGGGAGGAAGTATGAGCTACGAATTGGAAAGGAAGTCTTCTAAAACGACGTCGGTGGCGGCGCTTGTGGCTTACTGGGCTTTTTTTTTTTTTTTTTATATATATATTTTTTCAGTTTTTATAATTTTAGGATTCCTATAGAAAAGCAAAATTTAAAACATGTATATTACTATTATTAACTACCCTATAATTTTTTTAAAAAAAATTCATTTTTAAAAAAATTTTTAATCTACCCTCAATTAAGAGTGAAAAAAAATTTAAAAAATTAAAAATTAATTTAAAACCATAATATTCAGTTTAGTTATAATCAAATTTTTTTTAATTCGATTTGAATATTAAATATATATAAATTAAATTTAAATCGGATGTCGAATTAAAAAGTCAACAATAAAAAAAATAATCAAACCAAATTAAATATTTTTATTAATTTTTATATAAAATAAAATTAATTATTTTATACCAAAATTAATTTAAGTATATTAAAAATTATATTACAATAATATATAAAAATAAAAAGATTTAAAAACTAACAAATCAAACTAAACCGATATAATAAAATTTGATTCGAATAGTATGAAAATTTAATTACGGATTCAAATTGAATTTTAAAAATTTTTATTTTTATATATTATTCAAAAAAATCAAATCAAATCCAATTCAATCTAATCCATCATCAACCTTACCCAACCCTTATTTATTTAACTAAAGAAACAATTATATGCATAAATTCTTTCAAAAAATAACTATTTTCCCATGGTAACGTCCAAAAATCTGATCGAACATGCATACATCTTTGCAAAATTCGATTATTTTGTAAGATCATGAAAATTGATTTCATAATTATAGATATATAACAATATGACTGACTTTTCTCACATCTAATTATATCAATTTCTAACTGATTTCTATTCAAATTCATTTTTACAATAATTAAGTTAATGCGAAATTAAGATATTAAAGAGAGAAAAAAACAAAAATGTTTCCATATACCTGTTAAATTGTACTGGCTTCTAAAATATGTATGCAAATCCGTACACATAAATGCAGAGATTAAAGTGTGAAGCAATAATAGTTTCAAATATACTTTAGCTTTCATATATTTCTAGCTAAAAAGTCATTGTTACATCACATGAGTAATGGGAGTTTAAACAGTAGCTTTGGGTATTCAGATTCTATTTAAAAGAATTCAATGGAGTGTCACTCGGATTAAGTTCTCATATACAACCTCGAAAGGAATCGGCGAGAATATTTTCATCCAGATTATGACCTGCAAAACCAATTAAGAAGTTGGTAAAATAAATAGTTTCTGGGAAAAGTTTCATCTAGAGGAAATCAGCATTGGTAGAGTATTTTACCTATAAACACTATCCTGTTCATCTGTTTTTCATCGTTTCTCCATTGGCGAGTCGGAACAATCTCATATATCTCTCTTACAGCCTGTCAAATGATCAACAACTAATGGTTTGCAAAAGAAATCAAAAGCAAACTACTCATGATGAAGCAATCGATGGCATGTAACATCACCTGCAACGTATGCAGATTATCAGAATTTTGAACACTTAAAACCCCTTTGCAGCGATAGACATCCATGTCATACTTCTTATCCCAAAGAATCTCCTCGATCCATAAACGGACCTAAAATATAATATCAGGAATCAAGGAATAATATAAGTGTACCTTACATAGAAGAAAGAGAATGATTCAGTAAATAAACAAAATACATGAAAATATATTCATGTCGAAAAAAAAAAAAAAAAGAATTAACATTATTGTTGAGTAACCTTAGATTGATATATTTAAGCAAAAGCATACAATGTGAAACATGTTACTTCAAATGATTATGTCATTTGGGAATTTGAGCAAATAAGCATGGTGAGGCTTAAATCAAGAACGCGACCTCAACTAAAAGCAGCAAAATTATTGAAAGGAAATTATAAATGAATGCAGCTACAGGCTTGTCTCAGTTCTATCTAACAAATGAAGCATCATGTGCGCAAGCATGAAACATGGCTTATGCAAGCCATCTGTCTAATACAATATCATTGTGACAATATACCAGACTAAGGAACTGTGAACATAGACTAATTAGGAGTAGATTACATCGGCTTGGAAGAGAATGAATCTAGTAAACTGTGTGAAGGAACTACCTTATGAAGATCAACAGCTTCTCTCTGATTAATGCATAATGTGCGAACACCACTATCATGAAGATCTCTGGAAGATATAGATTTGCTTTCTTCTAAGAGTGCTCCTAAATGAGTGGCATGCTAAACCCACAGGGGAATGAAAAGAGTAATATCGGTTAAAATAGAGTAGAGCATGCACTAAGAAGTGTATAATATGATGACTAAGTTTTTTAGGATTAACCATAGCATCATATGCCTGCCGGTTCAGTATCTGAGACAAGTCTACTTCACACCGAACAGAGTGAATGATGTTGGCAAGGGAGTTTATGCTACGTATCTCATTCTCCAGGTCCTCTAGTGCACCTTCAGAGCCCTCTAGAGAAACCAAATCAACCTTGTTAAGAATTACAACATCCTACAAGAGACAACAAAAATTTTAGCGGATATAATTGCTGAACCCATAAAATATCCCTTTTCTAGGTACGTGACAAGCAAATATCAAATAATAAATGAAACAATGATCTCGCCATTTGTAAAAGGTTGCAAAGGTTGTTTCTATTGGATGTAATAATAAGTTGAGATCAGAAGTACCGCAAATGCTATTTGAAGAAATGCTTCAGGAAATGAGGAAGAGTCACGATGCCTGTTTAGCTGAAAATGCAGGTTTTTGGCATCTACAACCTACTCAAGCAGCAAAAAGAAAGGCAATAAAGAAATAGTGTTGGTTGTTTCAAGTCATAACACATGTTACTCCAGGACAGAATAATGTATCAATAACTCAAGCTTTACAACACCTAAACTATACATGAGCAAAAGACTGCCATATATATAGGTGAACATGAAATGAAACGTACATAAGGACAAATGCTCAAATGCAGCAGACACTGCTCAGTTTCTTTTAAGTAAATTAGATAATGTACTGAAATACACCCCCATTAATTAGTCAGTTCAATAGACTATAAATGACAGAAAAGAAATCTATGTTCAACACATTACATAAATATTTACCACAATTCATATAAGTAAATGATTAATGAGAATAACGTTTGAACACTAAAACCCCACAAAGAAAAAGACAACACGGAGTCTAAATGCCACACAGATAATCCAATCCAATCCATAAAATTTATTCGAGAACCATAAATATACTTACAGTAACTATAGAATCAAGCTTGACTGAAGATTCCAGTTGATCATCCAACCAAAGAACAGAAGCCAAAGGAGCAGGATTCGCTAACCCTGTGGTCTCCAATAATATGTGATCAAGTCTATTAACAAAAACAAAAAATTCACAGATCATCAAATCAGGAAATTGCCCCCCCCCCCCCCCCCATTGTTACTAATCAAATTTAGTAGAAATAAAAAGAAAAAAAAATGAAATGGGTAGTCTCACCTTTTCTTCATTTGAACAAGTTGTTCCAGGGCCTGAACCAAACTATGTTTAACAGTGCAACAAACGCACCCATTTGCTAGTTCAACCCATTCTTCAACAAGTGCACCACTTTCTCCCTCATTTATCATAGCCCTTTCAACTCCAATCTCTTCACCAAACTCATTCAAAATCACAGCAATCCGTTTCCCATGTTGGGCATTCAATATATAATTAACAAGCTGAAAACCACACCCCAAAGGCAAAATCTTTAAGTTAAAAATAAGCTATGATCAGCTAGGAAAACAAAGCGAAATTTTGAGGGGTTTGATATGATTACAGTGGATTTGCCGGCACCCAGGTAGCCTGTGATGACGGTTACCCCAACTGAAACGTTGTCGTCTGGACGTTGCTCGGGATTGGATTGGGAAGGTTCTGCGACAATTTGGTCGATTCGAATAGCAAGAGGTGGCTCTTCTTCGTTGTCGGACATTTCCGCGATCCAGTTTTGTCTTTCCTTTTCTTTTTCAGAGAAGGGGCTACTATACATTTTGGGGTTTAAGGATTTCTGTTTTTATTATTGGGCCCTTTGATTTTGGTAAAATTTAGCCTTCAGTCCTTCTCATAATCTCACAGAGATAAATGGGCCCTCAAATGTGGAATCTATATCAATGTACTGGGCTTAGGTAAGGCAATCCAAGGACCAAGATGATAGTTCTAAATTGTTTAGGTTAAAAAACTCGAACTTAAACTCAATTCATAGATTATAGTTCGATTTTTTTAAACCTTGGGAGAGTCGACAAAATATTTTCATTATAAAACTAACAAACGGAAAAGGATTGATTATTTTGTGAAAAAAATTTTAAACTTATAAAAAGTGAAATTTACGTTTGTTTATCGAGTAATTAAAAATAAAAAACAAGCTCTAAATTTTGTGAACATTACCGAGTTGAATTTGTTAATTCTCAAATATGAAAATATCATATGAGATATATAAAATTGATATGTATAGTATTTAAAACATCTTTTTAATTATATTGTCAATCTTTTAAATAAATCTCTTAAAAGAATTAAGTTCGAAAAGTTTATGAGCACAAATATTTCACGTTATATTTAAAATAAGCTACCATCTAAGATCAACGGTCTTTTGGTCTTATGCAGCGTAAACAAAATGGATCAGTTGGGATATCATTGGATGTTAACTGGTATGAACCAGAGACGAATGCAACAGAAAGCATTTGCAGCAGCTCAAAAGGCCCAAGACGAATACAACAGTTATTCATTCTATTACACTGATGTTAACAAGTTTATCTGCATGCGGTTATCAAAAGCAATTATCATTGCTTTAACCTGGAAATTGCTTGCCCTCATAAACGCCACCAAATTTCCAATCAGCTGGTGCAACGTCATCAGACTGCACCATTATACCATCACTATTAGTCACTTGAAAAGACAAGCTTTGTCCGATAAGCTCACCTGTAGTTTGCCAATTCTGGCCCCAATTTCTTGACATTTGAATCAATGTTGTGCCTGAACCCTTGATCTTAACGTCTGTAACATCACCATCTCCCCCCACATTGTACACCAATACCAGTATCCAGTATCGGTTTCCCTTAATTTAGAACTTGACACCACCAGATTTATGCAAGGAACTCGCTTATAAATGACGGGAATAATGCCGGCCCTGTAAAGAGCAATTCTTCGGAACATTGGTTGGGATAGATCAAAGTGTTGCCTTGGTGGATTGCACCAATTTCCTTCAGGTTTGCTGTAGTTGGGAGGGCAAAAGTTTGTGGCAGTTACAATGATAGTATCGTTTAGGCACCATTGTTCGGAGTCATGGCACCGGATTTCATAGCAGGCTCCGCAGGTCAGACCATTGTCGAAGAGAGCCGAGCTCAAGGCTGTTGTTTCAAGGCCATAACCTTGTTTTACTAGATCACCATAGCCACAAGCACCTTCTATCCTCAAGCATACCAAAAATAGAAGAAACGAAGTTAGTACTAGACTAAGAACATGAGAATATCAATTTGGAAACTTAAAATTCGTAGATACGAAGCAATAGAATCTGAAGAAAAATTTTAGTTTATTGAACAATCTTTTAGATTAAAAATAATTCGAGTATTTAGAATTTATCCACGTAAACAGGATTCCAACATAAATAAGAATGGATCAAAACTTACGCATGGTTTCAGTCCCTCGAATGTCTCCATAAAAAGTTGCATGTGCTACATTCCAATCCTGATATGGTTGTGACCCAGCAATCCTGACCAACCAAAAAACCAAGAGCATAACCACAAAAACAAACCTCCCACCAGCCATGTTACCACTCAAGCTTGTATTAGTAATTTTATTGCTTGAATTGCTTTGTAAAAGTTGAAATTAAGTGCTAATATAAATAGGCAAATATGTGAGTAAATTAAAAATAAGAGGAATCTTAGTTTTTTGGCAAATAAAATTAATGAAAGTTGACAAAGTGTAAGCCATGCAATGTATTTAAGTAAGTAGTTTGAGTTAATTATTAAGGTTTAAGGTTCTTGTTTTTATAATTGTTGCATGCAAAGGAATCTAAACAAACTCATTAATTATTCTATTCAATAACATGGAAAATATAAATATTCTAATACTATTTATATTTATATATTAGGACATGATGCCACACCTAATTTTTTACATATTTGAAAATCTTTTTTTTTTTTTTTACATGCAAATTAAAAACTATTTTCTTACTTTTTCTTCGTTGCCTTTTCACCCATGTAGGGATTGCTATAAAAGGTATTATCAACAAAAACAAATTATAAATGGAGGAAAAAATTACTTAAAAAATCAAATATAAAGTATAATAGTAGTTGAATAATTAATCTAGGGAAAAATGTTTTTAGGCTTGATGGGTCAGAAATGCCAAACTTATCAATTTATCCGATAAATTACTACGAGTCATGTAGCTCATGCCAAAATAATCATATTCTGAAACTGAAAAATAAATAGAATAGAATTCAAGACTTAAATTAATTGGCAAGTCTTTTTCTCCCTCTCTCTTTCTATTTTTCCATTGACATATTGGCTAAATTTTGTGGTCCTTTTAGGACTTGCCGTCTTGTTGTTGCTTCACTTGTCTTTTGGAAATTTATGTACAAATTAAAGGGCATCTTACACTCACGTTGCCTCCCATGTTTTTATTTCTTTTGGGAACATACCTAAAAATTAATGACTGTGCTTTATGCGCATGATGGTTTTGTTGCATTGCTGTTTGATTATTGTCAAGACTGCTAGATTCATGGAGCCCTGATTGGCACTGCGTCAGAGCTGGTTTGTGTCTCATCCCCCTTTGTGTATCAAAATCAGCTTCACATTGTCTTTTGTTTTCTCTCTTTAATGTGGTCACACCAGCACCTATGGCATGGAAGATGCATCTGAAGCATGGTCTGGTGTTGGTGTTTTTCAAAGAATATATGGTAGGAGCAAGAGGAATGGAAGTCGCCCACCTCATTTTTGTAAAGAGTAGTGGAACTATTGTTTTAAGGGTGTAAATAATAAATTCATTTTCCCAAATTATTCCAAATCAACTTGAATAGAATTTAAATTCATTTCAATCATTGTTAAGTTTTACTCAAATAAATTAATTTATCAAATAAATTAAATTCAAATATCTTAATGTAATATTCAAATAATTCACGAATCAAAATGTTTAATCTAATTTTTATATTTTAATATATATTATTTATTAGTTTAATTTAAAATTATTTTTATCCTTATATTTTAATTAAAATTACTATTTTTATACTAAAAAAACTGAACTTTGAAATTTTAATGCAATAATAATTACTACCGGATCTTGGTTTTGTCCTTGTGTGCATTATTTTGCCTTATCCATCAACAAAAAAGAAAGCTTTAACATGGCTTTTTGAATAATTAATTAATAAAATTCTTGAATAGTTTGCTGGAATTGAACTGTACGATTTTGGAAAAGAAAACATGTAAGAATATTGTTGATAAACATATGAAGTATGGGCCGTGGAAGCACCTGAATAATTGGATCTTGAAGGAATTTTAGGTGAGTATATAGTAATCATTGGAAAGGTCTTGGATCTCCTCATTCTTCGCCAGAAGAACTGCTCCATTTCAGTCCCTCCCCCTTTCTTCTTCTTCTTCTTCTGCACCCATTTTTTCTCTCTGTTCTTCATTTTCTTCTTTCTTTGATCTAATAGCTCGAGACTCCCAAAGGTACTTTTTCCATTTTTTTTTGTTTTCCCTGTCAACCCTTTTTTCTTTTGTCTATGTTTTAGCTTAGTTCATTTCTTTTTGGTTTTATGGAATTTGGGTTTTGTTAATTGGTGAATCTGTTGTTGTTTTCTTAGTTTTTTTGGTTAGATTTCATGGTTAAATGTGTTTGGTTTCAATGTGCTTCAAACCTGAATAGAATGTAATTTGGTTGTTTTTTTGTTTCCCTTAAACTGGAATGTTTTTATGTTGTAGGATATCGAAAATGGTGAAGATCTGTTGCCTTGGAGCTGGATATGTTGGTGGGCCTACCATGGCTGTCATTGCACTGAAATGCCCAGAGATTGAAGTGGCTGTTGTAGACATTTCTGTGGCAAGAATTAATGCCTGGAATAGTGATGCACTCCCCATCTACGAACCGGGTCTTGACGAGGTGGTGAAGCAGTGCAGAGGAAAGAACCTTTTCTTTAGCACTGATGTGGAGAAGCATGTTGCCGAGGCTGACATAGTGTTTGTTTCGGTTAACACCCCAACCAAAACTCAAGGTCTTGGAGCTGGGAAAGCGGCTGATTTGACCTACTGGGAGAGTGCTGCTCGTATGATTGCTGATGTAGCGAAATCTAGCAAGATTGTGGTTGAGAAGTCAACTGTCCCTGTTAAAACAGCTGAGGCAATAGAGAAAATTTTGACCCACAACAGCAAAGGCATCGACTTTCAGATTCTCTCCAACCCTGAATTCCTTGCTGAGGGAACTGCAATTCAGGACCTATTCAATCCTGACCGTGTACTTATAGGAGGCAGGGAGACCCCGGAAGGTCAAAAGGCAATTAAAGTATTAAGGGATGTTTATGCCCACTGGGTCCCAGTGGACCGGATCATATGCACCAACCTCTGGTCTGCTGAGCTGTCGAAGCTTGCTGCCAATGCCTTCTTGGCACAGAGAATCTCTTCTGTCAATGCTATGTCAGAATTGTGTGAGGCGACTGGTGCTGATGTGAGCCAAGTGTCTCATGCTATTGGGAAGGATACAAGAATAGGACCCAAGTTCTTGAATGCTAGTGTCGGTTTTGGTGGATCATGTTTCCAAAAGGATATTCTGAACTTGGTCTATATCTGTGAGTGCAATGGCCTCCCAGAGGTAGCCAATTACTGGAAACAAGTCGTTAAGGTGAATGACTATCAGAAAACTCGTTTTGTGAACCGGATTGTTTCCTCAATGTTTAATACAGTTTCAGGGAAGAAGATTGCCATTCTCGGATTTGCTTTCAAGAAGGACACTGGTGACACTAGGGAGACCCCAGCGATCGACGTATGCAAAGGGCTGTTGGGTGACAAGGCTAGTCTGAGCATATACGACCCTCAAGTCAATGAAGAGCAGATTCAGAGGGATCTTTCAATGAAGAAGTTCGACTGGGACCATCCAGTTGAACTTCAGCCAATGAGCCCTATTTCTATCAAGCAAGTTAGTGTTGTTTGCGACGCCTATGCAGCCACAAAGGATGCTCACGGGGTCTGCATTCTGACAGAGTGGGATGAGTTTAAAACCCTTGATTACCAAAGGATTTATGATAACATGCAAAAGCCTGCATACGTATTCGATGGCCGGAACATTGTGGACGTAGCTAAACTGCGGAAAATTGGGTTTGTTGTCTACTCCATTGGCAAGCCATTGGATTCATGGTTTAAGGCTATGCCAGCTGTGGCATAGAGCGTATTCCGCAGCTACTTGTGCAGGGTCGTGCTAGAACCGATAATCTTGAGATATATTGTTTTCCAATTACATTTTATTTCTTCTAGCTTTAAGATTATTTTATTTCTACTTGACACAGTAGCGTCTGGATCTCTGTCTTTAGATTTGTTATTGGCTTTAATGTAATAAAACCTTTACCGGTCATCTGATGCATGAATAATAATCCATGTTTATTGAATTATAGATCTTCTGGAACTGAAGTGAATTTTTTAATAATGTTGCATGGAGATATTAGATTGTTCATCGTCATGGGATGTTGATTTCGATGCTGCAAATATCATTTAATAACCAACATGAATTGATTTAATTAGTAAAAATCATTACTCTTTATATAAAATTTTTAAATTCGAATTTAATTAATTTTTTTTATTGAAATTATCTCAAATTTATGATTTTAATTATTATTTTTAGGTCATCGAATGCAACAAATCATATCTCAAATTAAAAAAAAAAAAATTATCATTTAATAAGATATCCACTCGCTTAGGTTTTAGGTTAAATCAAAAGCAATTTCTTTTAATTTTAAATCTGCTTGAACCATGAATGTATTGTACCCTAAACTCGCTTTTGTTGTACCACAATTAATTTTAAAATTAATATAGTAATATAAACCCAAACAATAATTTTTAATTAAAAATAGGAAGAAAAGAGTAATATTATGATTATTTTAATATATTTTAAAATAATAATAATACACCAAGCCATGATTTTTAATTAACAACGCGGAAGAAAAGAAAAGAGTATTCTTATGATACTTTTAATATTATTATTCTGAAAAACAATTAATATTCTAAGGGCCTTTAGGTAATTTCAATGAGAACCGGACCGCTTTTCTTTAAATAGGATCCAGCATCCAGGTAAGACAAGAAACCGCAAAAAGGTTCGGTATCGAAAACTAGCCCAACCGGTTTTCCCTATTGGACCGCCTCGTATGCAAAAAGCCCCGAACCGAACTCTCGAGGCCCCCTTATCGCCTCTTGGCCCCTTTTTATTAATCCCCAATTAACCAGAAAATTTATCTCCGATTTTGTCGTAATTTCTTCATCTAATTTGTAAATCACATAGATATCTTTTCAATTCTTGTTCATCCCTTTCAGTTGATCTCTTTTTCTATCAGAGCCGTTGATTTTAAGATTTTCTGGGGTTAGGGTTCTTCGATATCCTCGATCGAGCCCTTTTTGTTCCTGAATTCTCATGGTTTTTAATTTTATCTTCGATATATATTGATATCCCTCTTTTTTTTGGTCCAATTTTGTGTGATTGTTCTTGATTCGTTTTCTTTTTAGGGTTTAGGTTCGTTAGGGTTCTTCTCTATATATGAATTCTTAGAAGGGCTTCGGTGTTTTACGTGGCGGCGAGATTGTTTAGAGGGGTTTTGTGCCTCGAATTTGTCGTGTCCTTGTTGAATTGGGAATTAGGGTTAGGGTTTTCTTGTAATTTTAGGGCTTCTCCTGGTAGTCAAATTAATTAGGGAAAACGCCTCTTTCCATAGTGAAATCAATTTTAGTACCCAATTAAGTGCTATCCTCGTCTCAATTGAGGCATCTGGAGCTTTTTATTGATCCCTTTTTTTTTCAGCTCCATTAAAGCTTCATCTGAACACAAGTAAGAGGTAATTGATTTTACCTAACTACCTAATTAAATTTAGTTTTTATTATTGTGAAGTGGTTAATATGTTAATTCTTGCTTTTTATCATTCATAATTGACTAATTGTCGATTTGCTTTAACTTATAAACCTTTTTAGGGTTGTCAACAGGTCAGGGCGAATTTTTGCTCGTTCCAAATCTAACTCGATTTCATATATGTCAAACCCGGCCTTGACCTCGATCCAATTTTTTTAAAAATTTTTTTCATACATAAACCCGACCTTATTTGAGTGTATAAATCATACCCGACTCGAAATTAATAAAATATTATTTTTTAAAATATAAATATTTAAATATATAATTATATAAATATATATAAATAAAAAATTAATTAAAAAAATTATTTTATATAATATCAGGTCGGATCGGATTTATCTAAAATTTGAACCCAACATCTTCTTAGCACTATCCGGCCCGATTCGAAATTTGATTTTAAAAAAAACTCGATCCTATAGGCTCGAGTCGGGTTGGAACCCGTTGGGGGTGGGTTGGGTTGGGTTACCCACCCTAAACCCTTTTAGCTCACCATGCTAAGTCAAATTGGTTAACTATAAATGGCAAAATACCTTCTCTTTAGCATAACACAGTTATGTTATGCCTATACAATGTGCATTATTATTAATATTAGTAGCATGGTGCTTCAAGCCCTCTTATATCATAAATTTTAGTTTAAATGAGTTTCTGGCTAATTTTTATGTTTATTGCTTGCGTTAAGTATTATTTGACATAGGCTTAATTTTGAAAGTGCTCCTTTTATTGTCTGCAATTGCATTTTTTTTTAATATGTGTCATTGTGCATTTACTGTTACGATCTGTGATTGACTTGCATCTCTAACTTTTTTATTGTTGTTATCATTATTTTACTTACCTTTTCTTCATAATTTATTGATTGTCCCACAGCTTGTAAATAGGATTGAAACGGCCTTTTGAGGACGAGGAGCTGCAGGAATTACCTTTCAAGAATCCAAGACATTTTGGCTATAGCAACAAGCTGACTCAGTTTGCTGATACTATTCCCCGTTGTAATACTCCAGAGAAACCTCATATTTCAGGTAATGTGTTCTCTGACTGGTCTGGTTGTTTTTATGCGAATGATTCATATTCTGCTGCATGGTTTTAATATTGATTTGGTCTTCCTCTGTCTGACACAGTAGAAGTTGACGGTGGATTTCGTAATTACCAATGGGATGAAGCATTTGACACTGATGCTCTTAGTGATTTTACACATTTGGTTGACAAGGACTTTGAGACTAGTGCTCCTTTGTCTTTGGTTACTAGCACTTCCAATGAAGAAAATACTGGTTCTGTGGCAGCATTTATTTCACCTGTTCCCCCAGAATACTTTGACTTAGATTTCCCACGAAGAATGTTTGCTCCTGTTGAGGATGCCTATTCTTTACTCTTGGATCAGTCTCCTCGAAGACAAGTTCTGCTTGGGCCAAATCATCAAGCCAATGTTCCATCATGGGGTGGGCACATGAAGAAGGATAGGTTTGCTCGGAATGGTGCGTCAGATGCCAATGATAATGACTATGAAGAGATTATGATGGGAGCATGTGTCATTCCAATGCCTGACTCAGATTTGTCCGCAAACAACAGTGGCAAAGTTGGAGCTGGCAGAACTGAGTGTAGCTGCTTGGATAGGGGCTCATTGAGACGTGTGCAACAGCATGCCATCGAGGCATGAGAAAAACTACGAAAATCCCTTGTTCATGAAAAATTTGTGAAGCTGGGTTTTTATGACATGGGAGATGATGTAGCTTATAAATGGACTGAAGAAGATGAAGAGATCTTTCATGAGGTTGTTTACGCTAATCCTGCATCATTGGGTTAGAAGTTTTGGAAGCATTTGTCTGTGGTCTTCCCATTATGATCTATGAGGGATCTTGTTAGCTATTATTTCAATGTCAGAGACGAGCTGTTCAGAACAGATCCACTGTTCTGGACATTGACGGTGATGATGATGAGTGGCATGGAAGTCAACAGGCTTATGAAGTTAAAGTTTCAGAGGAAGATGTAGACTCTGTTATTGAGTCTCTTGCTGACCAGGAAGATCTGGCAAACCATGAAGCGGAATGTCTTGAAGATGATGATGATGATAGTGGCAACTCTGATGGTGATAGTGGTGTTGGGGATTATTGCAGTTCTACAACAAGAGAGGATTATGCTGTAAATCTTTTGCTAAAAGAAAACGTTGCAAAGTCATTTGATGAGAGCTGGTTTTATCCTGTTTTTGAACAAACAGACAGTTTCGGGAATAGTGAAGGATTTCAATTTACAGGATGACTCATGCATGTCTTTTGAGTTTCACCCAAGCATGGTTGACTCTCATAGTCTGATTGACACAAAGGCCAATTTTGCATGTTAGTGGAATGAAGACTGACCTTAGCAAGTGTATGCGGGGTAAAGTAGATGGGTCTAGTGAGTTGGTGAGCCATGTGTATTTATTGGATGCCTGTGATGCAAAAATCTGGGACGCCAGGTATCCTACAGCTTCAACAAAAGGTATCGATCTGCAGCCGACATGCAACATCATTGAAGAAATTTTTGGACAAGACACTTGGGACAACAAGACGAGAAATGAATAAGCATCAGATAGTGGTTCTTGAAACGTCCTGAATCTTCTTAGAGGAGGCTAGGATTTTTTTTTTTTTAATTCTTTCTTGTAAATTCATTTACCAAATATATTCATGTCCCAGCATGTGTTAAAAGTGCTCTTAATGGGATCTTTCTGCTTTTGTAAATGGCATAGCAATACAGTACATTGCCCTTGTATAGGCTCGAATGCTGCGGGTAGTCTCTTGGATTTTTAAGCTCAAACTTGTTAGAATCTCTGTGGATAAGGTAAGTAGCTCTGATTAGAGGCATTGACTTGTTACACTTGTATAAAAATACTGGCGATATCTTTATAGTTCACATTTTGTATAGATTAATTAATTCATTAACCAAACAATATGTTTGTGGGAGGCTTTCATGTTTTGTTTTATTCTTTTGTTTTTTATTTTTAAGAAAATAAAGGTTGAGGATGGTTCATGCATTATGATGATCTGTGTGTCTTAATTGTGTTCATGAATGGGGATTGCTATTCTAGATCTGCTGAATGCGATTGTACTGATTCCAACTTGTTTCTTGGCCCTGCTTCTCCTTAAGCGTTTCCTCTTTCTGACTGGTTAGACTGTAACCTCAAAGCAGCTGACTGACAAATTCATCATAAAAGGAAGCTCCTAGCTCTAGTGTCAATGACAGCTGAGTTTGGGATGTTGTATTTATCTTATGTAGTGAATTTACAAAGTCATTTTGTTTCGGATTATATTTGATCAATGTCAAATTAAATGTCTTCAGCTGCTTGGCCTAGTGGCCAAGTAAGCCTTAAAGAAGACATAGGAACCCCAGCCTCTCCCCCTCACCTATTGATGTATGGCACTGCCCACTTTGAAACCAAAAAAAAAAAAAAAAAAGTCAAATTAATGAGTAATTATATTATGATATATCCGATCACATAGTATGAATTTAGTTGAGTGTGATTCCATTCTAATTTCGTATTTGGACTCAAAATGGGATGTGACATTATTTACTAACAAAGGAGATTCAAACTCTCATAATGTATACAAGTGATTGAGCTAACGCAATTCAGTTGATTAAAGGAAAGAGAATAGTGCACCTTCTCTAAACAAACCAAGCTTCTGTCCACCTTGCATGCTAGTCCAGCAGTCCCGACCATAAGCAGCAACCAGCAGCACTTGGATCTGCCGTGATGCCTCCTTCCTCCGGCAGCAGCCCTGGTGGTTTTGTTCCGTGGGTTTTGGCTCCTACTCACACTAAGTTCAGCTTTAATTCTGTTATAAATTTGTGTTTGTGATAAATGGTGAGTTATGCATCAATTCCATCAATAAATCTGATAAGTTCTGGTTTTCAACCCTCTGTATTAGCGTCTGCATGCAATAAGCGGATAGTATTATAACCAGTCAAAAGTTATTAGCAAGAAACCAACAAAATCAACAGGCCAGTATGTATGTCTATTCATAGCCATGCCTTTCAAGCCGACTTCACTTCATTGGCCTCATTATCAATGGAATCGTCTTCTTATCTCAAAAGTCAAGCTTTCAAAGATGGTTTCTTGGTTCATTCTTGGTCAGCTCCAATGATGATTAGTTCACAACAAAGAATAAAACAACAAAGAATCCAATGTCTTGTGTCACCTTGAATCTAACCCCAAATTATTATCTAATGTGAAAGAAATTTACAACTTGGTAAAATCATATGTTGGACATAAAAAGAAAAGGCAATTCTCCTCTCTCCCCCTTTCTCTTTTTCTCTCCACCTTTTTAAAACACTTTGAAGGGTTGAAGAGGATGGTTAAATATGACACTTCCATGATCAAGTTTTGCATTAGTTTCTCCTGTTTGTGGAATTTATGGAGCAACAAGTTATTGGCCCAAGATGAGCTTGCTAATGAGAAATTAATTTGAAGAAAAATGATTCTCATCATATTATAATATTATTTTATCGTCAAGTATATTAAATTTTAAAATAATATGATAATATGATAAAAAAAATTTCATTAATCATTAAAATGAATCTCGACACCTTTATCAATAATCGTATGACTGTTAATAAAATATTAAACCTTTAATTTTAATAATCAAGATTTAAATTTTGATAATCTTATATATAAAAAAAGCCTAACACAGTAACACCCTGTGCATGCTATTAAAAAATGAACCTGGTCAAGGAAGTTGCAATTGCACGCAAGAAACGGGGCGGAGAATGCTAAATAAAGAAAAGATGCAATGGATTGCGACATCACATTGAGATTAACACAAAGAGGGCCTTGACCTGATCTTCAATGGAATATATTCTAGTATTAAAAAAATGCTAAAAAAAAGAGAAAGGGAAATTGATTAGGTTTTATATTTAGGCATTTGGCTGTGAAATTGCAGCCTGAATTTCAAGAGGACTTGGTGAGATTGGGCAAAGCTGAGCATGGACACTATGCTTTTCAAGTACGTGATTCCTACTGCTCCAAACTTTAGATTAAATTTGACATTAAAATATGATAAAAAAATAAGACAATATTAAATTTAAAATTTTAGTAATAATTATATATAAATTTAATAAAAATTAAAAAATACATATAATATTTTTAGATAAATATAAATTATAACATATAATTTTTGTATAAAATATGATATAAATATATAAATTTTAATATTTTTCATAACACGAATATACGATAAATGTTCTTTTGGGCTATCAACTTAGACAATCATTTTACTACTAAAGTTCCTTGTTTCTAGCAAATATCCTTTTTATGAACTGATTACAGTTTTTTGCATTTGCCCTCAGTTAGCCACTATAGCGATGGCCATGATTGAATGTCTTATGGCTCTCCAATATTAAGATATGCCCAAAATTAGTCTTAATATTGGTAAAATGCCCAAAATTAATTTTACATAAATGACACAAATAAAAAACTTAAATTTAACTCCACATGTATTTTATATAAAAAAATCACAATTTGATATTAAAAAATAAGTTACAGATATTAAAATTTAAATTTTAAATTTATCGAATACTTATTCTTATAAATGACTATACGAAGTATCTGAATTAAATTTTGAACATAACTTTACATATAGTATTTTCAAATCAAGAAAAATATGTAAAAATTTGTATGTTTGATTCTATAAAAGTTAGCATAAACATAAACTAATTCCCACCATACAATAAATGCAAAAATTATTTAAAAAAAAAAGGAAGAAAATGACAAATTGAGAAGAAAAATGAGGGACAACCACAATGTAACATCTTGGCATATGCATGATCTGTTTGAGTGGGTTGGCAAAAGGAGGAAGCTGAAAGCCAAAAATGTTCGGCCATGCTGACCTATCACTTGTGTGAGCTTGCAAGCAAAAGGCATAGTTTGGATGTTGCAGCAGCTGCTTCAGTCTAGTATTTGCCATGTAAATGTAATCCATTTATTTGATCCAGTACTCCTCACTCCCTGGGATCCTCAATCCCATTAAAAAAAGCCCAGAAATCTTGACCGTTCAATCCTTCACCGAATGGTTCTCACTTGAGTACACGTGCTGCCTATCTTTTCTTTTCCTTTTGAATCTTTTGCTTCCATGCATGGAATTCTCCTCCAACCACAACTCAAAAGCAAAGGAGAGAGAGAGAGAAAGGGTCCTGGTTTTGCTTTGATTGTTCTTCTTATAGGCCTGTTCATCGCCATCATTAGCGACCCATCTCCTTTAAAATTTTGATTTTTCTATTTCAAAAGCCATTAAAGTATTTTTGTTTAAACATTGGAAGGTGTTGAGGTGAAAAAAATGGGATTTAAAGAGGTGGGTCGGATCTTTTTGTTGTACTTAAAGCAAGGAACTGTCACATCTCAACTCCTGATTCTCGTCTGATCATATCCACTGAAACAAAAGCAAGAAGCTTTGCGATCTGTTTTCTCTCCTCCTTGATCTGGATTTTGATTCTTGTTTCCTTTGCTTGCTTCTTCACCATTCAAGATATCTTCTTGGTCACAGCCAAAGATCATGAAAAATGCCGTCTTTCGAAGATTCGAGGTAAGAAATGAGCAACTGATCCTGTTTCCTTTACTGGGTATTTTCTGTTTTTCAGTGATCAACCTCCATTGATTTTTAATGGAACAAAATCAAGAGAAGAAGTTTGTTTGCAAGTTTTGCAACAAGAGGTACCCATGTGGGAAGTCCTTAGGTGGTCACATAAGGACTCATATGAATATTGAAAATTATGCTGAAGCAGAGGAAGGAGCAGCTGAACTCTCCAAAAACAAGCTTCTCTCCAGCAGTAATTCTAGAAACATCAAGAGAGTTGCAGAGGCTGAATCTGGTGGCCTATCTGCAGCTTATGGCCTGAGGGAGAACCCCAAGAAAACCAAGAGGTTTTCTGATCCAGGCAACGCTTCTTTACTCAAAGAGATGATTTGTAAAGAATGTGGTAAGGGTTTCCAATCTTTGAAAGCTCTTTGTGGTCACATGGCTTGTCACTCAGAGAAAGAGAGGGTCTTTCAGAAGTTTGAGGATCATTCAGGTAATAGTGATAAACAGAAGCTGGTAATGGATAGTCAGTCAGATACTGAAACATCAGCTCCAAGTAGGAGGAGGAGATCCAAAAGAATAAGGTACAAGGCAATTGGCGTTTACTCTAATAATTCAGTTTCTTTAGCTAATGGTTCTTCATCTGTATCAGAGATAGAGCAAGAACAAGAAGAGGTTGCTATGTGTTTGATGTTGCTGTCAAGGGATTCTGGTTGTAAGAAAGGATTGAATTCAGTTGCCGACTCTTCAGATAACAATTCTGTCGTTTTCGAAGCTAAATCATCATCTATTGATGTGAGGATTACTATTAAGAATGACATGAAATGTGTTTCTAACAGTGGTGAGCTTTTGAAGATGAAAAAACAAAGAGACAACAACTTGAAATCTGCTGAGTCTGGTCCTTCTTCTGAGAATTCTGATTCTGGTTATTTTAGTAATGGACCCAAGAAACTTAAGGTGGAGTCTGGATCTGGATACGAGGACTTTGATGAAAATTTTGGGAAGAGTTTGAGTAAATTCAAATGTGTGAAAACTGAATTTCCAAAGGATTTGATTAGTGAAATAGGAGATAATCGAGCAGATAGAGCTTTGACCAAGTATGATTTAAGAAGAAGTGCCAAGAATGATTATTACAGTCCTGAATATTTGTGCACCAGTTCTTCAAAGGGAAGCAAATATAAGTGTTTGACCTGTAAGAAGACCTTCGATTCCCCCAGGGCTCTTGGAGGGCACACAGCAAGGCATACGAAGGTCAATGACTGCAGTGAGTCAATACATGATAGCGGTGAAGATAGCTTAACAAATGATTCTTTTCCTGTTCCAATGACTTATAGAAAAGTTACCAAGTTTTCACATGGCAAAACCCTAAGTATTTGTCGTGGTTCATCTGGCAATGCGGGGAAAAGATTGGGATCAAAGAAAAACAAGGGGCATGAGTGCCCATTCTGCTTCAGGGTTTTCAAGTCAGGCCAAGCTTTAGGAGGTCACAAAAGGTCCCATTTTATTGGAGGTTCCAAGGACAGAACATTGGTGATCAAGCAAAACTCACCCGAGATGCCAGCTCTAATTGATCTTAACCTTCCAGCTCCTGTTGAAGAAGATGCAATGGTGAATGCTGGGCTCATGCCATGGTAGATTTGAAGCAACTGAAGCATGACTCTTGCTGGTGGCATGGTGGGTTTGATCCCTAAATGAGCAAATTTTTGGCATAGGATAATTCATCATGATGCAAGAGATCTTAGACTGTATAGACAAGTAAATTTAATTGTGTTTCTCCTTTGCTTCAAATTCAAGGTAAATGTTCCCCACCTGTTGCTTCTAAAAGTTGTTTTCTTTTGATTTTATCCATGTTCTTGGATTATGTCTTCATTCTTACAACTTCCAATTCTTTGTCTATCTATTTTATCTTGAAAAATTATCAACTATGTTCCCTCTTGATTACACCATTTTTCCATGTTAAAGCACTTTCAGCTCTGAGTTACTTCAAATTTGTCAATTAGCATCTTCTAGGAAGCAAACTCAAGGGCCAGTGGCTTCTCTTTTTGAACTTATATGACAAAAGCTTTACTTTAAAACCTTTAATTTCATATAGGCAATCATATTTGGTCCTTCATATAACCAATCCCACTGTTGAAGTGTTGTTTTAAAAAACTAAAGGACAACCTGCTTTATGGGGAAACATTAAAGAAAGTGTGATTCTATGGAGTGGAAAAGAAGTTTCCTCTAAAAAGCACATGCCTCAAGAACTGTACACTCACATTTAAATATGTTAAGACAACCAAAGATGTACAGTTAAATCCCTTTGTTTGTTCCAACTCTCTTTGGAACATACTCCTAGGAAAATGCCCCTAAATCATTTTTAAAGATTTTTTTTTAATAAATAAAAAAGATTGAAGTCTTAAGATAGTAAGGAATTACAAGTATTAAGATTTGAATTCAAACCTTTTGGATACCTTTTTTAAGGATAATTACATGAATCAATTAAGTAAAATTTTAAGTTCAAAACTTTTTTTTTCCTTTATAACTAAGTTAAGGATCTCCTTCCACCCACATAAATAATTGCTAAAATGGCCTTGCTCATCACATTGTTCTCTCCCATTGAATACAATTCAAGAATTTAGGTCAGCCCTCATACCAGCTTGTAGAGTTGGCAGCTTGGTTCATTTTGTTAAATGAAAATGTCACTTGTTGAGCTATTGAGATTAGCTTGAAAGAGGGAAGACGTGGATTGGTTGGACTTACTCTTGAGTTTGAAGACATGGTTGAAGATAATAAGTCTTTGGAATTATGATGAATCAAAGCTGATAATTCACTTTTTTTTTATTGTTCAAGAAGAAATTGTGGCTCAAAGGTTGTTGCATTGTCAACTACCATTAAACAAAACAAACCCAATCTCATTGTTTTTGGTGCTTTCTTTTCTCTACCTTTTAATTTGACAGGGTGTTAGAATTTGTTTTTAAATCTTTATTCCAGCACACCATGTCCCTTGTGCTTGTTTCTTTACTATAACATTCTCTTATCCTTTGATTGTGTATGCTTGAGAGAGAAAGAAGGCACTTTGCAATGTCATTTTTTAAATATGAAAAAAAAAATAAAAAAGATTTATTTTAAAATTTTAATAAAAATTATAAATTTAAAAAAATCAAAAGATATATTTTCATTTAACGGTTTGACATGAATATAATATAATAATATTCATGTTTTATATATATTTAACATGAGATATACATAATAATGACAAGATGTAGACTTTGGTGTTGAATCATGAAGGTAGTGATTGAGGGCATTGAAGTATGGGTTCTTATGATCCAATCAAAGATGAGCCCATTAGGTAATGATGAAAAATCAACATTGGGCTGAAATCTTCAATGCTATCTTGATTGAAACTTGAAGGTTTAAAAACTGCATACAGGGTAGGTATATAAAACAATAATTGGAAATTCATTTCAGATTTGGTAGGTTGAACCATTTGATGTATCACCATTACCAAAACTAACAAGCACTAAAAAAAAAAAAATCAAAATTAGTTACCATTACTGTTACTGACAGTAGAAAATTTGTGCGTCAGAAAAATTTGTATGTGTTATGAGTGGCTAAGGTTTGCCCTTTCTGGGAAATAGAAAGATATGGGGCCTTTCCTTAATCGCTTGTGCTTTGCCCTTTGATTGATGGTTCAGATTGTGGACTATAGAAATCCAACCCTAATTAATCAATATGATTGTGATGAATTTAATGGACTTTTTAATCATAAAAAAATGATTAATATTATAAATGACTCTTACATTATAACAAAATGCTTTATACAACATAAGGTCCAATTAATAGTTGTCTATAGACATTGGTTAGAAAGCTATTTAAGAAAATATTTTTTGTATTATGAATTCGAATTTTAACTTAATTAATTTAAATAATTATCTTAAAAAATGATATCCGTCAAATTTAAAAATTAAAATTCAACACTTACAATTTATTTATTTTTTTTAAATTGTAACATCTTTTGTATAAAAAATATTTTTGCATTTAATACAATATAGTTACTAAATTCAATAACAAACAATATATTAACTACATACTTCTTTCTTTAAATTTAATATTAATAGTGTCACTAAATAAAACCTTGGCTTTAAAATTTTGTACTAAAAGGGTAAAAATGCGTACGACATCTCTCTGAAAGGGTATTGAATCCTCGTCCAATTGAAGTTTTAAGTAGCAAACCATTTGAATTTTTTTTTTTTACATCAGGAAAGTAAAATTTTAATACAAATAAAAGAGAGAAGAGAGATCTAATTTGAAACCAAATCCTTGATATTTTTTTAAACGATTTTAATCATTAGGTCAAAGCTTAAAAACAATCATTTGAAATTTAGTTTTATGTCAAAGGCAAAACGACTAAAAAAAAAAAGCTTTTGAATAAAAATTTGATAATTATTTAAATTTTTAATATTTTATTATAATTAAATTAAATTAAATTTTTTATTTTTTATTTTGAATCAATTAAAATTTTAAATATTTTTTATTTCAATTGAATCTTTAATTAAATAAAAATTAATATTGATAATTAATTAATTTTTTCTAATAAAAATTTAATTAAAATAAATAAATATTTGAAAGACTTAATTTATTATAATAAAAATAATAAATTATTAAATAGTTATTAAATTTTTATTCGAAGATATTTTTAATCCTTTACCCTATCCTAAAGCAGGGAGAAAGCTCACAGTCGCAGCAAGTGACTGAGGAGAGAGCAGAGAGGTCCACCCCATAAAAAGTCCAACTGCTGTGAATGACGCAAAACAAACTTCACCTAACTGCCTAACTGCCACACGAGGAATCGGAAAAAGAATAAGAATCGCCGAGGAAATGAAAGGTCGGGGACCAACCCGCAAACAAAGCGGCGAATAAAGCGCCACTTCTTCTGCCACCGCCATGCGGGATTATCGTACGATGATCAGTCTGGGGGGACAGGGAAATCAATATGACACGTGTACGGTCAGACAGGTCTGTTAAGGTCCGTAAACCACACATGCTACAAAGGCTGGGGATTTATTGCGTTCACGCGCCCCCATTAAATTAACTGCCCCCTCTTTAATATCTTTCATTTCCAAAAAAAAATTTGCACTTCAGGACTTGAAAATTTTGGCACTCTCATATTCATACCTGTTAAAGTTATTTTTCTTGTTCAAGTAGCTTTTTCCAAACTTTTTAGGTCAATTTATAATATTTAAATGGCTGCAAAATTAGACTTTATTTATTGTTTAAAAAAATTTAGTGATATAATACATGAACCAAAGACAAAAGGGTAAAATTTTACACAAATATAGATGGTTATATAGGGAAAGCAATGTAATAAATATGTAGGTAATTAAATATATTTTACATACCAGAGTTATGAGGGTAACAACATTTAAAGACAAAATGTGTAATAAAAATGCATGATTCACCATGAGGTTACAGAAATGGATTAAAATTTTCTTTCCTGCTTAGGACTTTAAAGATTTTACCCTTTAGCAATATTTTTCTATTAACCCCCGATTAGTTTTTGGCAATATGAAGTATAAAAAAAATAGATTAAGTCTCTCTTTTCATCTATGACCAAAGCCCCCCTTCGTACTCTACTATTATCACATATGAGAGAGATATATATGAAAAGAGATTGATTTATATTGTGTAAAACTAAAAAAATTTATAAAATTTTTTAATTATTGATTTTAACAGATAAAAGAAACAAATAAAAATAGAAAAATTTTTATTTAACTACATTCGTGGATTTATTAAAATTAATCGTTAAAAAATATATTTTTTTAATTTTATAGTGTTAAGTTAATTTTTACTTTCTCTATGTATATCTCGAAAAACAAGCATCCTCTCCCACCATGTATACACATGCATTTATAAAACCGATAATGGCAAATGTTTTTAGCTATAGGAGTTAGAGAGGGTAGACAGACAGAGGATATCTTAGATCAGATGATAGTTACATTCGTACATGGGCTACCTGACTGAACTGTTTATATTCCTTGATGATGAATCATTGAGTTGAAACTAATAGAGCCAACAGTTAATCGTTGATTTCAATTTGGGTTATAGTAAAGACAAGAAGCTCATCACGTCCCATATATGACGAAACCCTAAAAGAAAAGTGTTAAAAAAATTGGTGAAAAAAAGAGTCCCTAAAGTAAATTCCAAGCGGAAAAGGTTAAAAAAAAAAAAAGGAGACGAGAAAAAGTAAGACGGCGGGAGGGAGAGATACAGAGAGAGAGAGAGAGTTTAAAAAAAGCATGTCGGCTGACCGCCTAACTCTGAAGCAACATTGAAATCCACGCAACTGAGCCATTAAACAAGTGGCCCAATTTACAGCTCCTTTTTTTTTCTATTGATTGTATCGATTCCCCGCAGTTCACAGTCACGTACGAACCATGAAGAGCTCGACAAAGGGCAAAGAGTGAACACCCAACAAGAAGTAGGAAAAAAAAAAGCAGAAGAATAGATCCAAAATGTGGTTCTTTTCACATTTCTTTAAATATAATACTATAATTATAAGAAAGATACCAAGTACAACTACTACTGTAGCCTAGTTGCAACCTAACGGCTCGAATCTTTTTTGCAGCTAAAAAGAAATGCTATGAACTGCAGTGATCGAAATCCTCAACTTTTAAACCTTATAAACAGGAATTTCAATATTCACATGCATATATTAGAATTGGAAGCCTGAGGTTAGATAAATCTGCCCATGAGAGAATGAACTCATGTGACCAATACCTGATTTGTCTAAGTAATATTTGTGTAATTTCAGGTAAAGGACTCACTTCCATCTTGAAAAAATTGCCTTGACTAATGGCTTGGCTCTTCTGACATCTGGAATGGGTCCTCAGATCAAGAGTAACCTTTAGTTTATATATCAATCACTGCCTGGCCTGCACAAACTGAAAAAGGGTTACTATTATTTTCTGAAGAAGATGAACATAGAAAAAAAAAAAAGAAAAAGAAAAAAGAGCCAAACCTATAATCTAAAAGGCAATATTGCTATATACAAGTAGTTGGATTCTCCTCTTGATTTATGCTTTGTTCCAAAGCAACAGGCATGATATATTCTATTTATCATTTTGCACTGCTACTTACTTTTTTTTTCTACTTTCCTTCATCTTTTCGTCACCTCCACAAGTGTTGAACAAAGACCTAAACTTGCTTTTTGCATTTTCTTTTGTCCATAAACAGGCACGTGTTTTTTTCGCACATGGTATAAACCGATAGTTCTTTTTCCTTCCCTAATGATCGGTTAGCATAATAATGTTGATAATGACGGTATATAAAAGAAACCTTCCCTTTCCAGATCAGGCATACTAACTACCGTACAGAAAGACAGAATCAAGCAAGGCTTATTTAGATCCCATAAAACATCTATATACCCACACCACAGTAATCATTGCAGTAATCACGAAGTTGTGATATAAGTTGACTGAAGAGTGACTGAAACCAATTTCTTACACAAACTCAAGCAACCCTTGAATCTTCTTCAACTTCACTAACTTAAAACAATATTAGGCACTATAAAACCAAATTCCAAAATAACTTGTCGCTGCATATAGTTACGTGGGTGCACTAGAGGCCTATCAAATGTGCTTTACGGATAACCCTCTCAACTTGGGGTACAATTTTACCAAGGAGAACATCTAAAACTGTCAATCCAGTAGATTCAACTGCTTATTAAAAGTCTTTTCACTAGTACTAAAGTTACAATCTATCAAGATCATGCCTAGAAAGGCCTTTCCAAATGCCTGATAAGCATAATAAAGCAGGCAGCATAAAGACATAAGGCAGGCCACAAAACAATAAATTATCTGAAGTAATAGTAGCCAACAAATTAGTAACTAGCCAATAAAACTATGCACCGGACATTAGTCGTGATGTATTGATGCAAGGAAACAAGTATTCAAATAACAAGGAAGACTCCGATTTACCATATCACTACAAATATCAGTATATGTATATCCATCAACATTCAGGTCGCAGTCGGTCCTATGTGTTACTGCTCCGATACATTTAATTGCTCCAAGATAGATTAGGACTGGTCAACGAATGATTCTACATCTCATGCTTGGGAGGTTAAATGTCAAATATTAATCGGTGGTCCACTACCTAGTAGCTAAGAAGTTCTAGTCCTGTGAAGGCCTCATGGCCATTGGAGGTTTAATTACTTAGCCATAACTAAGCTGAAGCCGTAACCTGTAAATGCCCACTGCTTAAGCTTTTCATACTCAGCCCACTTGCTTGATGAGAAGAAGGGTGCATCTGCCTGACGGCTTCATAATTGAACATTGGTCCAACCTCCTTAAGTACTGATTGTTACTCTTCTGAGTTAAAAAAAAAAAAAATGATACTGTACTGATCCTCTCTCTCATCCCCTCCTCCCCTCTCTCAACAGTCAACATACAAGAAGCACATGACATAGACAAGTGAACAAGCACACATAGTTGAAGTAAGCTATGCATACCATATTTTCTTTCTCATCTGTTACGCATTCCAGGAGGTACAATGTCCCCAAGTAACCCTTCATCTGTGGGGAGCTTTGGCGTGGGTTGGGGCAGCTCACGAGATTCTCCTCCGTCAATGGGTAATTGGTGTGATTGTGTTATGCTTGGAGGAATTTCCCTATGTAACTGTGACCCTGGATAATAAAATTGTGAGACTCCAGGAGTAAATTGACCAGCAAACGCAGCTTCATGGCTGATGAGTCCACCACGGGGGAATGCGACACTGTGATGACAGTGTTGACCTTCATATGTGGTAATGACAATGGTGGGATCTTCAGAGGAGCGTTCTACCCTCTTCTTTACCGTGCATTTGCTATTTGTGCAGCGATAGTAGCTCCTGTGAAATATGTGGGTCAGATTTTGCACAACATTTTGAAAATTTCCATCAATAATGATTTTAAGCATGAAGTCATAATTTCACTGCCCTCAAACATAATGAGCCCTATTAAGAGTTTTACTACCCTCCATGGAAAAATTTTAGGTCATGACCGTTTTTTGTTTTAAATCAATTTTCTATATTCCGATGTGTATGAGCTTGTAATTAAATTTGACTTTAGATAATGAATGGGTAGGTGCATTCTCACATAAAATATGAATTAAGCAAAAATATTTATGCAGTTGAAAGTTAAAATTAGAGGTTTAAGAAAATGGAGAGTCAAATGAAAAGGAGTGGACCTAACATTCAGAGAAAATGGTAATCTAGAGTCCTAGCAATCATATAGTCATGAAATGATGGAATATACCCCTATATCAATAGTGGTTTAATAATTAATATTTAACTTTGTTGAAGAAAGATATTACTAACTCTAGTTTACAACCATTTGATTTCAGGTATCTTTTGTCAATGAATTGATGGAATCTCCCTCTTAATTAACAAAGAGCAAAGAATGTAAAAATGATCATACACCAACTTCTGGCAAGAAAGTTCATTATAATATTGAACAGTGAATATGGTTTACAATGTTTCACTTTAAAGTTTAATTTATTTAACAGAAAACAGGCACCGAATTAATTTAAAAAATGGGTAATATGTCAATAGTTTTCTCTGAATTATAATAGAGAAATAGCAACAGACCTAGGAAATGGACTATTTTTAACAGCTTTTTGTCCATATTTTCGCCACCTGTAGCCATCTTCAAGATGATCAATTTCACTCTTGGTCATAAATGCAAAACGTGGCTGCCGAATTCGCTTTTGCCCCTTCTTCCTTACCTTACTCCTACAAAAACGTTCCACCTACAATTATCAAAATGAAAAACAAGGTTTTCTTTGAAAAAAAATTAATGAATATGTTTCAATTTGCAACAAAGGTTGAAAAAAAAAAAAGAAAAAAACACATAATGACAGTTCCTATGAAAAAATTAGAAGTATTACCGTAAAATTAAGTACTTGAAAAATGTTAATGAAGAAGGTAAATATTACTTGGATAAGTTTCCTCATCACTCCAACTTAAATTGTGGTAAATTTTATAAAACAAACGAAAAAGGAAGCTATTATCAATTTGTCAGGAACTATTCAAGCAAATTGATTGTATGCACTGAAACAGATTCAAAAGTGAAGAGCCAAGAAACATGCAACCACTAAGGTAGATATCTTCAAAATAATAAAGAAAACATTTGAATATTGTATACTTCATATCATGCAGCCATTAATGATGTGATGAAAAACTAAGTTTACCTAATCAGTATTCTACTAGCACATTCTAAATACAAACAAGTTTCCCATGAAATGCACACATGCTAAAAGTCCATGATTCCATGGGATGTTTGATCAATGCCCATTTATAGCAAAGAGAATTTTATGAAGTGGAATGCTACTAAATCTTCATAAGAAAGGCCTTTTAAACTTTCATGAGATGTCTGATCACTGCCCATTTATAGTTTTCTCAAAAATGTATTTCAAAAGCAGTGAAGTGCATTTACAAACTATAAGAACATGGAAAACCAACCTCAGAAATAACACTAAAATCCCACTAAGAGAAGAATATAATTTGATGAGTTATCAAAAGGGGCTTTTCCCAACTATATTCCCGCTTTTTCCCTTAGTAAAAATTAAAAAAAAAATGCTCCAAACACGCCATTGCCGCCGCAATGGCGGCGATGTTCAAGGCTACTTCGTTAATAGCCAAAAAGCTCCTTTTATTTTTCACCCTATATTCCCTTAATTGCACCTATTATTTCTCTAAAATTACGAAACTGCCTTACCCCCCCCCCCCCAACTTGCATGAAACAAGGCAGTTTCTTTTTGACAATTCCAGTGTACGGACACCATTGCACCCATCCCTCTCTCTCCTTTCCTTACGGACAGACTCTATTGAAGCATGACTTTTGATCCGGTGGCCTTTATTACAATCTGTATTTGCCCACCAAAATTGTACTTAATTACGATTCAGTCCCCAAAATACCAAAAATTAAAAAAGAAAGGCAGTTTTTCTTTTCTTTTTTTAATTTTTTTCTATTTTCATCATTGGTGATGATGTGTTCACTACTACTCACGGTATCTCAGGCGGTTTCCCGCCGGAGCCCGTAGATTTCTCCGGCGGATCCTCGCTGGAGCTCGACGACACCGACGGATTCGATGTCGACACATCAGCTGACCCGCCCGGATTCGACGCCTTCCCTGAACCAGAAACACCAGCAGCAGATGCACTACAGCTATGTGAGCCACTAAAGTTTCCCGCCAAATCAGGCTTGGTATCAGTCCGGTCGAGTTCAGCTAACCGCTCAATCTCATCACCATGGTCCGGTTGTAGATTCCACCCGAACTCACTCAGTATAATGCTTTCCCTATCAAAGAAGTAATTGACGCTGTCGGACACTGAGTCAGGTCCAGCCAGTGTCCAGCTCGAATCGGATGTAAACTCGGTCCCCGGATCCGCCCCCTCTTTATCCTCCATCCTTCAAATCTTCAGCGAACAAAGAAAAAAAGAGAGGAAAAGAGAAAATCCAAAGGATTCAAAGCATCCAAACAGGATCTAAAAAGAAAAGCGAAGAGAGAGCTAGGGTTTTGGCTTGGGTGTGTGAGTTTTAGTGTTGGGAAGGTACGCGTAGTTTTTGAAAGCTTTTTCCAAAAGAGAAAGAGAAAGGAAAAAAAAGTAAAAAGGAAAAGAACGCGCGAGTAGGAGAAGGGGAAGAATAGTCGAATAGAGAATAGATAAGTTAAAAATCGGCGTCAACCGAAAATCGTTACGGGAGGTTGATATTTAAGCGAGGTGGAAGAGGGTGGGACAGGGTCTGTGTGGGGGGGCCCACGCGCATGAATGAGAAAAAATAGAGAGGGATACTTTCCGACATGAGGGTGCACCTTGTTTTTTTATCTCTCCAATAATAATTAGAGGACGATTTTGGTACCTAAAATTTATATAATTTAAATTTCTTTCATGATTTTTAAAAATATAATAAAATATATAAATTCAATTTTATAAATTAAAAATAAATTTTTTTATTTTGAAAATTATTTTATATTAAGAGAATTATTAATTTTTTTATAATTTTATTTTTTTACTTATAAATTAAATATAATATAAAATAATTATCATCTTATTTTATTTTATCTTATTATATCTTATTTATCATTATATGCATCTAATATGATCATAGTGTCTTGTTAATGGGGATTTTTTTTTGGTTTTTTTGTTCATTATTGCATTATTTCTTTCTTTTTTTTTTTAATTTCTTTGCTTTTAATTCCCGAATGAGTGTTTTCTCTTTTATTTTGTTCGATTAAGTAGTTAATTTTGAAAAGGTTTCTTGCATTAAGTGACAATAGAGTTTGCATGTGTGATTTTGGTCAGAACAAGTCTTAGTAGTGTTTATGTCAATGTTGTTTGTTGGATTATAGAGGTAATCTCGTAACCCTTGCTTGGATTTTTCTCGTATCAAGTGGTTGTGGTGTAATATTGTATATTATTTCCACTGCTCACTTGTTGAGTTATTGATTGGGTAAGTTGTGGATTAATGTGTGTAGATGCTACCATTTGTACGCAACGAGTGTTGGCAAGCTTCATGCTATATGCATCGAATTGTAGGATCCAAATCTCCTAGAAAAGAACGCTAGAGAGAGTGAAAGTCCCCTTGTGCTTGGATCTTATAGCACCATGAGATGTTGTTTGCGAGTCAAATTGTTTGAGATTACAGCACCAATCAGACAATAAATTATGTCTCAACTATTCTAGTTATATTTTGAATTTTCATACAATTTTTGTATAAAAGGTGAGCTTTGATTTCATAAATACAATTACAAAATTAAAATTAAAATTATTTAATTAAAATATTTAAAACAAAATATATATAATTTACCATTAGAGTTAAAATTTTATAATTATAATTAAATCATGATAAAATTCCGTAATAATTCTCACATGCTTTATTCTATGAGTTTGAGATAAAAAATCTTAAGTCCTAACTCTCACTACCTAATTAGGATAGCAAAAAAGAAATTAAGATAGTGACCTGGTTTTATTAATATATACATGGCTTGATTGATTTTATCAATTTATTGGTTTTTAGTTTTCATTTTATTTAGTTGATTTAAAAATGGAAAATCACTAAATTTATTTAAGGAGATTCTCTTTATTTTTTATGATTTTTTGTGCAAACAAATTATTTGAGATCAGGGTGTAAAAACAAAAAAGAAATTTGTTAATTCCATTGTTAGTAATTTTCCCTTCTCTTTTTTTTTTTTTTTCATTTTCTCTATGTTATTCAATATTATAATTAACAAGGAAAATCTTTTGTACTATATTGTTCCCTCTTCACTTTTTTTTCTAAAACTATTGGGTGTGTGTGTGTGTGTATATATATAATTATTTTATATATTATTAATGGAGTTTTTAAATTACACTTACAAGATTAAAAAAGATTGACATATTTTTAATATATATAAAAAATTGAGTATCAAATTCAAGGATTCATAGATTTTTTTTTCTCTTATAGCCAAGAAAACCTAATTATTGTTCAATTACTTCATCCTTAATAAATACTTAGTGGTATTTAAAAGTTGAAACCTTCAATTTAAAAAACTTAAGTACGATATTATGTGATCTGTTAATAAAATGTTAAAATTTTAATTTTAGTGAACAATTAATTAAATGCTAACAATCTTAAATAAAAAAAAAATTAGTTACTTATAGAATTCAATATTATCATTTGTAAAAATATATTAAAAAAAATAAACACTCATACCAACCATTTGGATTTGGCAGCTGCAAGATATGTAACTTTGCATTAAACTAAAGAGATATTTAGTTATAATAATGTTATAAATAACAAGGGGAGCCGATCTTCCCCTATCCAATCATGCCTTGACTCTTTACCTCAAACCAAAGGAAAACTTTGTTCACTGCTTTGTAAACATTTTTGGGCACATGCTAAGGGAAGCCATGACCAAACCTCCTTCAAGGAAAATGCCTTTGTTTTATACTTAATTAAACCCTTGGCTATGGTAAGAAAATATTTTCCTTTTTTTTTTAATTTGGGTTCGAGAAAAATCAACATATCCTTCAATATCATTTGAATTAAGCATAAAAATGATGTATATACGACAAGCTATAAGTTAAATCTACAGAAATAAAAGATAATGGGAATATTAATTCCCCTAATTAATAATTATAATTATATCGATTTCATTAATTTGTGAATTAAGTACAGCTTGTCCCTACTTATAAACAAATCGTAAGGATTACAATTAAAAAAAATCAAAATTCAAATTTTGAAGATGAAAGAATAAGATTTTTATAAATTACATGAAAAAACCTAATTTTTTGACGATTTTAGGATGCTTCACTCAAGTCGATATCAATATTTTGATACATTTATAATTTTATTTTCGAAGTGTTTCTTTAAGAATTAAATCTTAATTGACAAAAAAAAAAAAAAAAAAAGAAACCTAAACTAATCTTTGTGAGTTTGTTAGTATTATATTATGTAAAATAAGTATCAATTTGCTTTACTAAAAGTTAATATGCTTTCACATGTATAAAATTAAAGCTATATATAAGTGACATAATCTCTCCTAAATATTAAAGAGAAGACAGATTAAGAGATAAAACGTGGACACATTTGTTTATATAAAATAAACGTTATTTCAATAAAGAGATAACTTGATTCTCAAGAAATCACATCACTGTCAAATTTTTTGTCCAGAAATTAAGAATCAGATAGAGGGAAAGAAAGGCATGTTTCAAAAAGTAAATAAATTGGTTAAATTAATAAAATTAAATATTTTATTTGTAAAATTTATATTTAATTGTTGTTATTAATAATTATTTTATGAATAATTTATAAATTTTATATGATTTTTTATTAAAAATATGAGATAATTTTTTTTACCTAAAATTTTATTTACCTAAACCCTACGGCAAAATGAAAATAATATTATTATTAGACTAGTAAGGTTGATCGTGATGACAATTTGGCATAAGCTGGCTGATGCTGATGGAGATTTATTAATTAATTAATTAATTTGTTAGATGATGAGGGCCTACGCTAGACAACAAGGGGACATGTCACCTCATGGAATCTTCTAGATTTGAACCCTTTGCCCTTTTGGATAAGGAAAATTGAATAAAATCTCAAATTTTACCTAATTTTGATTCGATTCATAAATATTTTTATTAAAAATAATTTTTTATTAGTTTTAAATAAAGTTTAAAATAATTAATTACAATATTTAAAAAAAAATCAATGAGGCCTAATTTGATATTGTTGTTGTAAATGAAAATTAAGAGTATGATTTGAAAGTTATGATGAAAAATAATGGTTGCATTGTAGGTATTTGATATTATTCTGATTGGATGTTGTTTTGAGATGAAGTTGCTTTTAAATAGTTTAGTTTATAATTTTAATTATTTTTTTATAATTTTGAGTTATATACGAAGCAAGTATTTTACGATTATTATCTATATATTGTTAAAATATTTTTCAAAGAGTTGAAAATAATAAATAATTAAACAAATTTAATTTTAAATTTAAACTCGAACTCATCCATTTATATGCTTTAAAATTGATTTTCAGTTTAAATTTTAATTTTAAAGTTCGAACTTAGATTTCATAAATTAAACATGGCAAGTACTCAAAAAATAAAGACCTTACTTATAAATTATACCCCTTTTGGACTTTGGTCCCTAAGCTCTGCATAATAATAAACTTTAAGTTTGGGGCCCTTGACGGATATGAATGCCATGTGATTTTGATTGATTTAAACCTTGGTTTAGATCTAAATTATGTGGACTATTAAAATCCATAAGTATTGATTAATTTTAAAATTTTCAATTATCCTTAATAATAATAATAATAATAATAATAATACTTGAATAGTTGCGACTTCTTTTATAAAAAAAAAAAATCAAAATTTATAACTTTACGATGTCGGCAAATTAAAATATATTTTTTTTCAAGTGTTAAGGATTGGTGAACTAATTCTTCTACATAATCTAAATTGATGATGAAGACATTCTATCAATAAAATTTTGTTTTGACATTTGAATTGATGCCCCTTTAACATCAATTAAACTATTTTCTTGTCACATTTGATCTTGGTTAATGAATAAATAAATAAATAAAAATAAAAGTTATGGTATACTTGACAGGCCAAGTTGATTTGGTTTCTGTTTCATCTTCAGCATACAAATTGGTCCCTCAAAATCCAAGTTTGGCTCCCATTTATTTCAGCAAGGCAATTTGAATATACGTGTGGAAAAAAAAGATTAAAAAAGGTTAATTTTATTGATATTTTTGAATCAAATCAAACATGCTCTTTGCGTGTATCATAATCGATCTTGGACCAATTTGATTCTATGATAAATTGATGAGCCCTAACTTGTTTTGGAGTGAATATAGCAATTAGTTAAGTCAAATATTTTATGTTTCCATCGGCAAATTAAGAACTTTGATATAATCCACTTCCAGTCTATACAAAATTTGAAGTTCTGACCATCTATCAAAGAAAAAAGAGAAAATGAATCTTATAAGATTCTAAAAAATTCTTCAATTTCTTTCAAAATCAGATAATTATTCATCCGTTTCTTACGTTTTGTGAATAGTTGGAACATTGAAAAATATCCAAAAAAATATTTAAGGAATCTATCTAATTCTATCTCCGTTCGTTTCAATTGAAGAAAAGAATGATCTTAAATTCAACCAATTGTTTTGATCGTGGGATTTCAATGAAAAATAAAAATTCGTGTTATCAAAAGATTTTTACGATTAGTTTTAGTATGAAATGAGTCAATCATCCACTTTAATATCTTATTGAATAAAAATACTGATATTGTTCCTCCGTTGATCAAGAATTTTGAGAAGTATTATAATCAAGAACCCTTTAGAAACTGCAGCTTAAGACTTCAACCCTTATTTACCAGGAAACAGCTGCCTTTTGTCGATGAAACTGTAACGCATGCTTCAACATCCTTCTTCTGCTGTTAAACCAATTGTTCTTAACTTAAACACATGATTAATCAACACCGACACGCGTGGAATATGTAATGCCAGCCTAATCCAACAATATTACGCGTCATCGTGCATATCAGATGTCATGTTATGGTCCTGACGGCTTGCGTTAGTTGGCCTGTTCATGTGTTCATCAACTCGTATACATTTCATATCAATCATTTTGAAAGCCTCCTGTGAAGATCAAAGCAATAAAGAAATAATAAAAAAAAAACTTAAAACAAATAAATCTCTAGCTACACAATTAATGAATACACTATTTTTTGATGAAGCACACTAAAAAATTCAATACATGGTTATCTTTTACAAAAAAAATCACAATTTCAATATAAAAAAAATTATAAATACCAAAAATCGAATTCCGAATTTTAAAAAATAATTATATAAATTAAATTTCGATTCATATTACACTGATTTCACCTATAGTGGATAATGAATCAAAACTGAATTTCCAGGATTCTTCGAGTTTTCTGTCAATGGATGGCAAAAACAAGAAATTTCACCCTGGTTTTGTGAAAAAAAAAAAAATTGATTGATTACAGTTAGAGACAATCTTGTCTACTGATTTTTATTTTATTTTTATATGAATCCATTCCAGGATAAATCTTGCTGGTAAAGTGTAAACATAACAGGGTTTGCAGGTAATCTAAGCCTGCAGGCACCTGCCGTCACAGTCAAGTTTTGATGAGGACCACTTTTATCTCATCCTAGTAGTTTGCCAATCACGTTGCAGATTATAGCCAGTGGATGCTGACTGACCTGAAAGAGCTGATCATGATCAGAATTTTTCAAAGTAATATTTATATATATGAGTGGACCAATCTGCCTTTCCTTTCCTATTCTTGGTTCACCCTCGCTTTCATGAAATGACAGTCGTCACAACCCTAATCTTATTACAGATGCTTGAGTTTATATATATATATATATATATATATATATATATATATTCTGCCTACATAATAAAGAAGTTTATGTGCCGACAATCTTTCTAATAATGTTAATTTGGGAATTTGAATATTGATATAGTGTAAAATATTAATAGTTTATATATTTGTATCGTATTTTATATAAAAATTATGTATTATAATTTGTGTTAATATAAAAATATAAAATATATATTTTATTTTGTAAATTTATTTATAATTTTTATTAAAATTTTAAACTACATCACTTTTATATTTTTTATTAGTATTATTTTTATATCGTATCATCATATCATATTTTGAATTATTAAATCAATCTAAAATTTAAAACAATATTAATAATTAATTGAGTTATGCTGCTAACTAACAAATTAATGGAAAGTATAATATATTTATTAAAATATTCCACTTTTATAAGTCAATTTTGCAGTTCACATAGAAATAGTTGGGATCATGATTTAAATTTACATTATGTATTAAATTTAATTTAATTTACCAACAATTTATTTTCGATAATGGTCATTAATTATGAGGATTTTTCATTAAATATATATTTTAGCATTTCTAATTCAAAATATTTAAAATTTCGTTGGAAAACATATATGCTTGATAGTTAAAATTAAAATACTAAGAAAAAATTTATAGATAATGATTAACATTTTTTATTACTTAAATAAAATTAAATAAAATTTTATTTGAATAATTGTTGAAAAGAGATTTAAAGGTGTTATCTTAAAATAATATGATTACGTGACAAAAATCGGATATCCATCCAATTAAATGAAGCAATCCTATGATACAATGAAGCAAAAGTGGGCCATGTGGGTATTATACCAAAACCAGAAGCATTGAATCTGAATAAATATTTTTCTCTTATTAGCATATCATAATCATCATTACAGATAGTGAGGGGTAGCCAAATAGCAAGGCCATGATAGTTGAACCAACCATGACTATGAGAGAAAGCAAAGCAAAGAAAAGCAAAGGAAGCTCTCAAGTATATATGAAAGTGACATTCATTGGAGTCCCCAAATTGCTGCAAAAATACAAAAGAAATTTATTACACAGAATCCCAACTGCTCACGCTAAGGCAAGTGAAGGAATTTTTGCAAGTGCTACTGATAAGTCTGCAGAGAATTAAACATAATATTCCACAGTGCATGAAAGGTACTGTCTCTTGCATTTCAAGCAAAGAGCCTTGGTTAAACCAGTTCAGTCCGCCTTGTTTTCCTCTTTGATTTTGTCCATGGATAGGAAAAACTAAATAGGTAACTACATGTTTCTATAATTCTTGAGGTTTATATTTTATATGCAAAGTGCAATTACTTAATCCTCCATGTCTATGATGATTGAATATGAACAAGAGAAAGATAGGATGAGATAAGGGGATCTTATGCAAAGGAGTCAATCCCTTTACCAATAGAGTAAGTTCCTTGTAACAACAGGCTTGACCAGGATGAACATATGTATTGGTACGTAGCTTGATCAAAATTTATCAAATCATATCTTCGAGTGGGATCAAGAGCTCAAACTGCACCCACTGGTTTAAGGTCAAATGCTTCTCAAAGTTGAGATTCTCAATAAAGCCCGAAAACAGTTTCATGCTTGAAGTAGATGCAATCATTATATCACTCCGCCACCCTTGACTGAATTTACTTTCTTCTGCATGCTTAATTTCTTGGAGTGGAAATGGACCGAATATGGAGTCATACCTAACCTAATATTGAAAAGGAGACAGAGAGAGGAAAGGGAGGGAAAGGAGTGAGAGGAAATATTTTGGAACATTAAAGTTATAAAGCAAATAATTAAAGAAAGCAATCTGCGCTTTTTATCTGCTAAAAAAAGTTGTGTTGGTTGAGTTGCCGAGACTTTTAGAGACTCTAGGTCATAGGTGACTATTATTCATGTCAATCTGACATTGAGAAGATGAGCTCGAAAGCAACTTTTCAAAAGGAGTTATTATTATATACAATTACCGGAATGTGAAGACACTTGAATTCAATCCCAGTATCCCACTTTAATGGCTAACACAAAATCTTTTCCTAGCTAGGGTTCTCAGAGAACTTTAAAGGGCATCCTGAGATTAACTTTCACAATAAAAGTAGAGAACATGACAAAAAAGCTTATGGAAGCGTGTATATATATATATATATATATAATGGTATCATCTTCAAAGTTTGCACATGGTTTTTGCGGTTAGAATTGTTGGATGAAGCAAATCAACAGGCTTTAGTCCACATCATACGTTATCTAATTTAAAAGGAGATTCTCATGAAGCATCTGAATGTAAAGATATCAAATAAAAAGTAAGACCTTTTTAATTGTTGAATGTTTGGATGAGGAGATTGGTAATTGGAATTTAATTAATGAGCAAAGCCTTTAAAAGAAAATTGGGTTAATGATGTTATATAAAGATATAGTTGATGCCCATGAAGACCTTTCATAAATATATATATATCACTAGAACATGTAGTTCCAATGATGTTAACCTGCCGGAGAAGTTTCCAATATCTTCAGATTTTGGATAATTCTGGCACAATATTTCACATTTGGTTTAGCTGCTAAAAAAAAGGTAATAGAATCTATAACTTCACCTTGCTGCAGGAAAGGAAGAGGCATTTATTGAACCTTGATAAGAATCTATCTCTCTGTAAATTATAGTAACCAACTGTCTGCAAATATTTTGGCAGATCTAAATTCCAGGCTTTCCATTAGCTCTGGTTCCTAATTCCTATATGGTGATCATTTAATCCTATATAAGTATAATGTTGGTTATCGGCTCTATACTGCTATACTTATAGAAGTACTTAGTTGTACAAATGAAGAGGGAGAGAAAGGTGGATATGTAGATGGCTAAACTTGCCGTTCACCAGGATAGAACAGATAGCAATCATGGCAGCACAACAGGATCAATCCTCAATGTGTCCCTAGCATATTCATGAATAGTACGGTCACTGTGGAACTTGTATGAGCCAGCTGTGTTCAAAATCGACATTTTTGTCCATCTCTGTTAAAAAATGAACTAAATTAGGACTGTTAGCTATATTTATATAAGTACATATGATGATGGACTATTATCTTACATGCTTTACATAGCAATACCATCTCGCATTCTCATCTTTATGTAATTTTTGCACTCTCCTATAATCCGCAATATGAATCTTAGGAAAGAGAATGAGGATGATTTGATTCCTACAATAACTCTTACAATTGCATGGTTGTGGTTGTATTATGCTTGCATTGTAAAGGAACGCATTTTTATGTTTGCGTTTGAGCACTAATTACAGTATATTTCTACTTGATTTTAGAGCAACAATGACGGACAAATCTATCACAGAAAAGCCTCTATCCGTCGTAGATATAACGTAGTATAAAGAACACAAAAAAAAAAAAAAATTATGAGCCAGCTAGAATTGTTGAAACTGTGCAATTTGGAACTATTGAGATAAAGGGGCTTTGTATAAAGATCACTCATATATAGATTAACCTTAAGCAGATCATATACATTAGGCAATAATTGAACTAGCTGGGAAACTTCAAAACTGAATTTTGTGTTCGTGCGGAGCTCTGAACTGAGGATCAAAAGTTTAAAACCTCAAAAAAAGAAAGTAAGCAGTTAAGGCAAAGGTAAAAAATATTTTTTACGTTTGCACTTTGAGTTTTAAGTCAGAGGTTAGAACTCGATAGTTAAAAGAAAAGACAAAATAAAAATGTAAGAAACAAATGAGATCCCTTTAATAATAGTTAGATTGCTCTATTTATAAATAAAATATGAGAAATCTGTGAGGCAGAAATAATGATATAATTTTGATATTGTATATACTAGATTTATTCAAAAGTAAACAATACCTTTAATTATTTATCGACAACCTGTAGAGAGATGAGCAATTTACCTTTTAGATCCAAAATACCCATTAACACCCCCACTTGGTTTTTTTTCCTTTTTGGCAAATCCTGCTCAACAGATTTGCATTATTGGCTCAGATATGTCGGGTACTGATGTTTTATGAGGCAACAAAAAGTGTACTCATGTTTTGAGAATATTTACTCAAATCTCATAAGAAATTTATTTGAGATTTATTAGAGATTTATTTGAGATTTGTTAGATATTATTTGATAAACAAAAAGACTTGTAAAAAAAGAATTCTAAAAGAAATATAATTCTTAATAGATAAGTTTGACTTACAAAAAAAAATTGCAAGAGAAAAATTCTAAAAGGAAAATGATTCTTAATAGGCATGTTTGACTTACAATAAAAAAATTTTAAGAGAAAAAAGATTCTTAATTGGTAAATTTATATAGTTATAAATAAGTGAAGTCTCTACAAAGTTTGATATGACAAAAAGATGTAAGAGAGTTGTAGGATTTTATGGGATAGACACCTCATAAAAATATTAGAGCTCTACAACTTATGGATATGTATATTTGTTTGTGAGTGGACTAGAGGAGACTGAGAAAGTCCACATAAATATGATATATGGGAGCATATGGGTATGTGTTTGGTTATATTGAAAAGATACACAAGGGTTTGAGTTTGTATTTGTTTGGGTTGAGAATACTCTATAAGACTAGAAGAAATTGAGAGTGTCTTATGAGTATTGATTGTTAAGTGAGGTTTATGATTTGATGTATGTTTGTAATTCTCTACAACTAAAGGATCTTGTTTCTCATCCGTAGACGTAAGTTGATTGGACCGAATCACGTTAAATTATTATTTTTTGTGTGTTTGATTTATTGTTTGATTTTACTTCCGCTGGTGTGATTAGATTGAAGGCTTTTAGCCCAACAAATAATATCAGAGCTATAGTGTTTCCTAACAAGTGGTATCAGAGCTAAAGGTTCGAAACGTGAAAAGAGTTGAAAATTCAAGATGTGAAAAAAGCCGAAGGTTCGAGACGTAGAAAAGCTGAAAGTTCGAGATGTGAGAAGAGCTAAAGGTTTAATATGTGGGAAGTGCATGATTTGAGACATGAGAAGAAGTAAATCCATAAGAGCTCGATTCAAAAGAAGAGTTCGAGTTTAAGTTTTGAAGATTGAGAATTGATTTGTATGAAGCGTGAAGACACAAGAGAAGAGAAGATGATTGTGAGACTTTCATTGCAGGTGGAGTTAAGCACGTTTAGCATGAAGATAGATGATTGATAGAATTTGAGTCAAGTTGGAGATTATTGAAAATATTGACTCAAATCTCATAAGAGATTTGTTTGGGATTTGTTATAGATTTATTTAAGATTTGTTAGATATTGCTTGATGGACAAGAATAATTCTAGGAGAAAGATGATTCTTAATAAATAAGTTTAACTTGTAAGAGAAGAATTCTAAAAGGAAAGAGATTCTTAATAAGCAATTTTGATTTACAGAAGAAGAATTCTAAGAGGAAAGAGATTTTTAATGGGTAAGTTTGTATAGTTATAAATATGTGAAGTCTTTACAAGGTTTAGTATGAGAAAAAAATGTAAGAGAGTTGTAGGGTTTTGTGGGATAGACATCCTATAGGAGTATTGGAGCTCTACGTCTTATGAGTATGTTTGTTTGTGAGTAGACTAGAAGAGACTAAGATAGTCCATATAGGTATGATGTATAAGAGCATATAAGTATGTGTTTGATTATGTTAAAAATGTGCACAAGGATTTGGGTTTGTGTTTGTGTTTATTTGGGTTGAGAATACTCCATAAGATTAGAGGAGATTGAGAATGTCTTGTGAGTATTGATTGTTAAGTGAGGTTGATGATTTGATGTATGTTTGTAATTCTCTACAATTAATGGATATTATTTCTCATCCATGAATGTAGATTGATTGGATCGAACCTGTCTCTTGTGTATTTAATTTATTATTTTATTTTATTTTCGTTGTGATTGGATTGGAGGCTTTTAATCCAACAACATGATCAGCACACTGAAAAAATCTTCTCTTGGCAATCAATGTAACTGGAAAAATCTTTTCCAACAAGGAAATAATCAGCACAACCATAACCTTCATTTCCTTCCAAAGGATCCAATCAGTTCCTCGTAGCTGTAGGGACCAAAAACACCACTTCTGACATATGGCCTTCACTTCTTCAAACGATGGGTCTGGCACAAACTGTGTAACAGATCAAACCACAAGAAGAGAAGATATTGCAAATAACTTTCACTTGTTTTTTCTCAAATCACACAACTGTTGGACCTATAGTAATTATCTTGGAAAATTATCTTTCTTTTTATTCTTTTAATGAAAAGTTTTTCATGTCATGATGGTTGATATAAAGGTCTTGTACTTGAGCTTCATGATTAAACCATTGTTGGTAACCCACCCAAGTCAAAACCCAATCCCTCTCCGCTGCTTGGGCTTGGTACCCAATGTAAGAACAATGTCTAAAATTAGAAAGCATATAAGAAAACCACAATGCAACAGAAATTCAAACTCTAACGGTCTAAATAAAATAGACTTCCTGTACTTTTGGAGGTTATTGCAAAGGGATTTGCTCTCCTTTTCTGGGGCTCTTCCCATCTGTTTGATCCCCAAAAAAAAAACTGTCTCCCTCTATCATTCTCCCCATTTCCAAAAAATCCTCCCTTTACACACAAATCCAATTCTTTTTGGTTTCCTCCTTGGGTTTGTGTATCAATTTTTTTCCCTTCATATATGTTCAATTCCAAGTTATCCCAGGTACCCTGTTGTTTAATTTGCTTGTATTTGTTTTTTTTTTTTTTGCTTGAATTTCTTTGAATGTGATATAGTTGAGTTCTGGGTCTTCTTTATTGTATAATCTTATTCCTTGTAAATGGAAATGTGTAGGAATTTGCATTTCCCATGAAAGATATCCCAGATAGGTATGCCAATTGTCATGTTTTTGGGCTCATTGTGTTGATGTTAATTGAAGGTTACAAAAATATATCTTCTTTTTGTTTGTTGAGAATCACCTGCTTCTATAAAACAATTGCTTGGTTTCTCGGTACCATTTGTTGAAGAATCAACTTTCAAGGTGTTCCTGTCATTTTCCTTCCTTGGATTTTAGATTCCTAACCAGACAATTTTACTCTTTGACAAAATGTTTGGATTTATGAGAGCCAGGCAGAAGTCAGTGGACCCACCAGCTGCTTGTGGTTCTGGTTCCAGTCCATTTGATTCAGACACTGAAGATAGCAACAAGAACAGTATTACACCTGCTAGAAGAACTTTTCTAAGCCTGTGCTCTTAATCCCCGATTTGAATGATGATGACCATGGAATGAAAGAAGAAAGCAAACTTCAGCATCCACTAGGCCATCACCAGCACGAGATAGAGATAGATACAAGAATGATTTCCGCGACTCTGGAGGACTCCAGAGCCAGACTATGGAAGACCTGGAGAATTATGCTTTCTACAAGGCTTAGGATACAACAAATAGTATTAATAACTGCTTGAAGATCGCTGAGAACATCAGGGAGGATGCTACAAGGACACTTGATACTTTGCATCAGCAAGGACAGCAAATTGAAAGGACCCACATCATGGCAGTTGAGATGGATAAGGATTTGAATCGGGTAAGTTCTATATAGCCTGTACAGATCGGCAGGAGAGGAGGAGACTATAGTTAAAATAATGAAAACATTTGAAACTTATAGCCTGTTTGTTGCAGGATCATTTTGGAAATCGAAATGAAGCAAAGCAATCTGATCAACATGTAAATTGATTTTAACTAGATTCTATAAACTTTGCAAATATCAGGGTGAGAAGCTTTTGAACGGTTTAGGTGGCATGTTCTCTAAGCCATGGAAGCCAAAGAAGACACGAGAAATTAAGGGGCCTGTTATCACCTCAGGTTTTCTTCTAATGCAATTTCTTCAGTTCCTTAGTGTAATAATTATTTAAACTCTTTTGCTTTAGCATGGATGCTAAACTGAAATATAGAAATGTTTGGATGGATGTCAATTGGATTTTACAATGATTTGATTGTTTCATGCATTGCTTTGGCAAACAAGTCATCTAATAAAAGTGAAAACCACAAGAAGCAGAGAGAAAAGTTGGGTCTGGCCCCTGTACCTAAAGCTCAGCCGGGAAGTAGGACACCTCCTCCTGAACCAACTAATGCCATACAGAAAGTTGAGGTTAGTACTATCTTGTGCGTACAAATTTTGGTAAAATTCCGCTATTGCAGTGATATTAATTGGTTATCTAACTCCAGCTTGAGAAGGCAAAGCAAGATGATGCACTTTCAGATCTAAGTAATATCTTGGGTGATCTAAACTGCATGGCTGCCGAGATGGGATCTGAACTTGAAAGGTCTGTTGTCTCGCTCTTATTATGTCCATGTACTTGTTAACTTCTACACTGCTTCAAAATCTGCATTTTAATGTAATTTCCACCCATTCTCAGTTACATACCCTGTCTCATATTATTGTTAAATGATTTGGTAATTGCAGACAAAATAAAGCTCTTGATCATCTCCAAGATGATGTGGATTAACTGAACTCTCGAGTGAAAGGTGCCAACCAACGTGCACGTCATTTGCTTGCCAAGTGAGAGGTTGCATAGCTTACCAAATTTGCTTCACATAACTGTATGAAGTTTTAACATTTCTTTTTCCATTTTCTCTCCCATCCGGACCATACATTTGTCATTACTGATCTACTCAATTGGTATAAATGGAATGATACAAGAATTTTCTTCATGGTGCCCTTCACACATAATCTTTCGTCTTGTATTTCATATCTCCTCACTTTTCAAGGAAGTCCAGCCCCTTCCTGAGGCAGCTCGATTCCTAGCACGCGAAACAAAACCAAGAACATAGCCAACAAAACCGCCGAGCACCAAGACACTACCACCCCAGACATAACGTGAAAATGAGTACTGCATCACCTCATCCTTAAGGGCTGCACCAACTTTACCACTGTCACTGTCACCACCATTAATAACTTGCCCAGATGCTAAAATCTCAACCATGTCATGCACCTCCCCATCATGGTTTCCTACGAAAGAAAGTATAAGCTTCTCTTTTGTAGCAACCAATCTAGTGTACCCAAACTCACCCGTGCGGTACAAAGACCTCTTGGGTTGTGGGAAGACTGGATCATGTGGATGGTCTGGTCTAGGTTCCCAAGTTGGTTGCCAGTCTTGTCCAGCCATCCCAATCACAACATGGACAGGTAATGCCTCCCAGCCTTCCCACTTTAGCCCCATGCTTCCACACGTAAAGTTCTTCAGTGGACAAAACCTCTCGTACCGGTGGACATGGCCCCATAATGCAAGGGTCACATTGTTTTTCACGAACAAAGGTTCCAAATGCTCAAGCATTCTCTCCCTCAATGGGGCATCTCTACTTTCATAGCTTGTAGTGTACATTGGTCTATGCCCTTGAACTACAACAAAAGGGGTCTTTGTCCGATCAACTGACTCTAGATCATGCTTCAGAAAATTATATTGGCTGCTTCCAGGGAGGAAATTGGTTTCAGTTGACATGTAAACAAAATGAACTGGCCCCATATCAAATGAGTAGTAAAGGTTTCGTGTAGCTGGAGCAAGGGTTCCAGTTGGTTCTGAAGAGTTGCCAGGCATATTGAATCTAAGGCTGTATGGCACCCCACATTCACCACCGCCATCTGTTCCATAAATTGTATTGGACCACTCAGGTTTCCAAGGCTGTGAAGGCCAATCATATTCATGATTACCAATGCACACATGATATGGCACCTTGGAGGCAACAGGCTCAATTAAGTTGAAAAATTCATCCCACAACCATGAGTAGCCTCTTGCATAGCTGATATCCCCAATATGAGAAATGAAAATAGGCTTGTCTCCAATAGCTTCAATGTCACGTAGGATCCACTTAATGGTTGATATGCTTTCATCTTGTGTACGACTAAAGGTTAAGTATGGTGTAGCAGTTCCCATGTCTCCAAATAGGAAGGCTGTTGTTTCGTTTAAACTTGTGTCCCAAGAGACAAAGCTGCGTGTACTGCTCCAACCTTTAGACTCGCTTCCAACCTATGATAGAATAGTTGTTCTTTCTTAGAAGGTGCAAAACAGGGTAATGCAAGTGACCATCTAACCTAAAGTTGAATTGAGAGTGCACTATGTGTTCAAGTGAAAAAGGGTTTTGCACTTTTGCTAATTCCCAACAAGTAACGACGATACAACATAATAGAAATTAACAAGATAAATATATGAATCACACGTAACATAGACATGAATTAACTTGAATGGATAATTCTATGCAACTGTCAAACTCAAAGCACTAGACTTGGCGGTAACTAGCCACTTACCAAAAGCACTAGATCAATGTTCAAACTCAAACCTAGTGATGAAAAGTGAACTCCCTATACAAGCCACTAAATGGCAAAGAAATGAAAAACAAAGCAAATCTTATGGTAATGCAACAGCCAACAAAACAATGTAATCCACCAATACGAGCAGCTCAGTATTTTCCCACAGCCATTTTCAAACACTATATTTAGCTATTGAAAAATGAACCCTTTTTAGTCACAGCAGAATCTAGTTGAACATTTCCAAATGTAGCAACAAATATGCCTGCTTTTTTATTACCAAAAGTAAAATACCATAACTGATTATCAATGCTATAATCACCAAGAAAATATAGTTAGACATGGTAATTTGTGAATTCATGTTTTCATGTCCTGTTTCATGTCAAAATATAGTTAGACATGGTAATTCGTGTTTTCGTATCATTGCTTCATGTCAGGTTTGACACGTGTAATAACAAGAATTATTAAAACAGAAACACAGATATCAATAGTTAATCAACATGATCCAGATTACAAAACTGCTCAAAAAACTGTTAATCAGAAAGAGCAACATAAAAACAAATAGTTAAAAATCCCAAAAAATTACCAAATTTACCTGATAATAGTATTTGATCCCACCCTTTAAACCCTTCATAACCGCGTCAAATATCCAACCAGGATCTCTCCAGCCAACGCTCTCATTAGCTGGGCCATGACACATGTCTTCCCTCTCATACCTCACCGCACTTGCCACCGCCACGCCACCTTCCCACTCTCCTTCCCTCTCCCCATACCTCACGTGCCTCTCCGCAGGGTCCTCCGCTACGAACATCACCCGCATCTCCCCTTCCCGACCAGTCAACGCCAAGTGGATCTGCTCCGGTCCACGACCCGACTCGAACCCCACCCTCTCCGACTCCACCAACAAATGATGTGTAACCGGGAGAGGATTATGATCCTGATCGTGGAGGTCCGGGTTGACCTCGGATTCGGTCCAGCGGAAGATTCGGAAGGAGTAGTTAGAGCGGAGGGAGGTGAGAGGTAGAGAAATGGATCCCGACCCTGATTCCCAATTTGGGGAAGAGGAAAGGAATTTGTAACCGATGAAGTTGTCGTGGGTTGAGTCGGGGGGTGAGTAGAGACCGAGCCAGTCGAGCTTCGATGGTGACTCGATACCGGACCATCGGATGAGAACCTGGTCGCCAGATTTGGACAGGATTTTTGGAGTTACAGAGAGGATGAGTTTGGATTGGGTTTGGGAGAGAAGAGAAAGAAGGAAGAAGAAAAGCAGGATCATGGCCGATGATGGCAGAGAAACGATGAGGATAGCTGTAAGAAGGAAAAACTGAAGTATGGGCGTTGAATAATTTTTTTTTTTTAAATATATATTTTAACTTTTCTTTTAAAAAAAGATCTCACCTATTTAACTCACTTAAAATATTTTAGCCTTTCAAATTAATAATTACTATATTACATCATATATGTTACAATAAAATATATTATTAGTCATTTAATTAGAATTGTGTTTTTAAAATAATTATTAAATTATTAAAATTTTTTATTTAATAACTTTAATTTTAATAAATATTTTTTTATCACTTAATCGTTAATATTTATCGACATACTAATGTAACATTATTATGTTAACTATCAAACATCATATTATATTATTAAATATTTTTTACTTAATTATATGTCACATAAAATATCATGTGATATGATAATATCACGTGAACACAATCGTTAATATATAATTTTTACATCAACGCATTATTAAAAATTAATATTTAAATGATAAAAAATATTTATAATTAAATTTTAAAAATTAATAATTATGCAATCATTTTAAAGACATTCGTGTAGTTGGATGACTAATTATATATTTGACCCATTTTTATCCTATTTATTCTCCTAAAATAGAATGGATTGAGGGTTGAGAATGATATGAAATATTATTTTAAAAATGAATTGATATAGAATAATAAACATGTATCATCAAATTGTCACACAAAAAAAATCTAAATAAAATGTGATTGGGGTTGATGGATTGCTGGAGTCAAGCAATCTCAAATACTTAAAAAAAAAAAGAAAATCTAAATAAAATGAATAGTGAAAATTAAGGTGGGAATTAGGTTGTTTTCTAAAAGAACACATTCAATAACAAAGCATAGTTCTTATAATTTCTTTTACAAGTATAATCACCCAATAAACTTCGAATATCTTGTCATCAATGGTACCCATTGATTACTACATGATGAGCAATTTAGCCAAGATATTTGGTAATGGTTGCACCCTTTGATCGATTAAGCCAAGTTTTTTGGTACACGTTCAGATTGTTATTTATACTATTCCTCTGCTGTAGTTGGGTTCTGGCTGAAAAAATGGAACAGGGATTTGCAGAAGATAAAAAGACTGGGAGTGGACAATCAATGAAAGTTCAGATTCTGTTTGCTCCATATTTCTACCTTCCTGTAATAAATAGCAAAAAAAAAAACATTTATTATGTCTGCAATTGCACCAAAGGCCTCGGATTGTCAGCAACAGGCTTGAAATAACTATCAGGAAAGCTTTAAAACCCTGTCTGATAGTTACTGTTTTACAGGGCTACTTTTCTGATAACTTTTGCAATGGTTGGAATGGGATAAGTTAGTAGATTCACAGGGCTGATGGGTTAAAAACTTGTGCGGTATCTTAGTTATGTGGCCGTACACCTACAAAAATACGTGATTGATTTGATGAGAAATAATGAAAATTGCCTCCCTATAGCTATAGATTATTTGTTTTCCTTTGTCAAATTATATCCCTTCAGGTTTGTCTTGCCTTGCATTTAAGCACTCCCTTCCATCGCCATCTTTGCGTCTCTCATCTCAGGACAATCCCTTTTTAAGTCTGTCACGAAACCAGCAAAGCAGAGAAGAAAAATCCCAATCGCCATGTCTTGGTACAGCCTTTTGATCTTCATGCTTCTCCTCCTCCTCCAACCCTCCACCCAAACTCTGACACGAACTTCTCCAAGAAACCACCAGCTCCATCGCCAGCTACATGACTCCAAGTTCGGTTCTTGTGATTCTTTCTCTGGCGCACAGCAACGTTCTTTGTGTTTTCAGCTTGAAAGAATCCACAAATTGCAACCTGTCTTGCCATCATTGCCACCACCATCCCAAGTCAATGAAATTGATCCAAGATATGGTGTGGAGAAGAGACTTGTCCCCTCAGGGCCCAACCCTCTTCACAACTGAAGAGCTTAACTCATTACGTCTCTGAATTACCCACCATTCTGTCCATACACACCGTCTTTTCTATCTAGTACCTATATTTTAGCCAAGATTTTGCTTTCTTTGCAATTCTTGTTACCTTTCATGCATGGAGTTTATATACAGCCAGCCCTTCTCAAATTTTATTAGTATTAGACATTAGCTAATTTCTTGTTCTGTTTTTTACACTGTTTCTTTAACGACGATTGCTATTTCCATACTTGTTTTTGTAGTTCTATCCTATAACTTTTGGTGACGAAAAGAGACAGTACTGAAGGCAGCAAAAACAAGCAAGGAATTGGCGTACCGTCGCTGTTTCTTAATCACTATAGTCTATGGTTCAAAGGAGGAAGAAGGATCCCAGAAGTGGTGGGGGAGTTGAATTTCAAGAGAAACCCATGAGTTTCATTAATAGACTTTCGAACCGTGAAGGGAGAGATATTTTTAGCGTTTTGCATTAAATATGTTGATGTAGCCTTGTGTTGAAAAACAGGCAACGGGGTTGAATCTATGACCATATATGCTATAAATTTTTCTTGTGAAAGTTTGCTTTTTTTACTGTTAGCATCAATAATTTACTTGTTACTATTTTTTTTTCTCTCATTGTTCTTTTGGTTGAATTAGCTATTGATTTCCAACTACTATCCCCTATCATGATCAGCCAAACATTATTAATCTACTAATCTAGAGTCTTTAGTCACATTATAAGGCTATAAATTGATTTTGAATGTGAAATTCTATTTAAATGGTTCACTTTTTTTATCAAGAAATTAATTTTTATAAAGTTGGGATTCGATTTTTCGAAAGTCTTGACTTCATTTGTGAAAATATATATAAAGATTGATTTTTAATTGGGTTAATAAATAAGGTGGATAATGGCTAGAAAAAGTTCTTTTGATGTAGGAAATTAATGCATGTGGAAAATTGAAAAAGGCTAAGTTGATTAGCATTATCATGCTAATTTTTTCATTTAGCTTAATTATAAGTAGTAAAATATTTTAGTCTCTCTCTTTTAAGAGCTCATTTGGATGGATAATAAGATTAATTTTGATGAGATTAAAAATAGTAATGAAGGTAAAATTGATTATTATAGCAACGAGATTAAAATCAGTGATAATATATATGTTTAGATGTAAAAACAACTATAACAGTGAGGTGAATTGTAGTGAAAAAAATATTTATTAAGGATACTAAAATAAAATTTATACGCAATAAAAATTTTAAATGATTTAACATTTATAAAATTAATAAATAATTAAAAATTATGTTTATATTTATTGATAAATAATAATATATCAAATAATATTTTTATTATATTACATTAATAAAATTATTTATTATTTCTAAATAAAAATGAAATAAGAAAAATTATTAAAAAAAGATATTTTAATAATTATAAAATTATGTAAAAGGTAAAAATAAAATAAAAAAAAAGTGGCCAGTTGGCCATTGTTAGCCACTGGAGGTTTACTCCTCAATGGCTAAAAATCACAAAATACACTAAATGTTTTAACATCCAAAAAGGTGCAAGATTCAGTTGACACGAAGTTTTATAGTAGTTGATTGCCCATTAGAGGTCCGATTGATTCCAAACGAAGCCCAAATCTTAATATCTAAATCTAAAAGATCATCAATCTTAGTTCAAACCTTTCAATTCATAATGCAAAAGAAAAAAAAATCAATTCAAAAGTTATATTTTTAAGATTTCATTTAGCAGGTTTTTTATTTTTTATAAAAAACAAAAATTAAAAAGAAAAAGCATCTATAAAATTAACCTTAATCTTTATCAGATGTACCAACACACAATATTATTGTAATATACAATTTTTTTATATAAAAAAATCGTAATTTGAAAATAAAAATTTTGTAAGAATTGAAATCCCAACAAATTGTCAAGATAAAAAAAATATTGTTATTTTTCGCTTTTTATAATAAACAAAATATAGAAACACAAAAGGAAAAAAATGTGAAAAAGGTTATGCTGTCTAGAGTTGACATCGAGTCGGGTTCGGGATGGGTTTTGTTCACTTCAAATTCGATTTTATCCGAAATTTTTTTTATTTTTTCATACCCGAACCTGAAACTCGACTTGATACTATATAAATCGTATCCGATCCGACTCAAAATTAATGAAATATTTATTTTTTAAATATAAATATTTATAAATATCATTATATAAATATATATATAAATAAAAATTTAAAAAATTAATTAAAAAATAATTTTTTATATAATATCGGATCAGATAGGATTTGCCTTAAACCTGAATTTGATCTGAATCTGATTGTTTCTTAACCTTATTCGATTCGATCCGAAATCTAAATTTCAAAAAAAAAAATTAATCTCATAAGATCGGGTCATAATCGGATCATATCGAAATCCATCGAAAATGGATTAGATTGTCATCCTAGTGTTGCCCTTATAAATACAAAATAATATATATTAAAAAAATGAAAGATAGAAAATTTCATTTTATGTTTTGAAATTATTATTTGATTTTTGTTAGTTTGTTTTTCTTCCCAAAATTGGTGGTAAAAAAAAACAAAAACAAAAACAAAGAGTTAAAAAATGAAAATTTTAATTTAAAATGGATAATGACTAAAACAAATACTAATAAAAATAACAATTAATTTTTTTTTAAACTAAATTCCTCGAACTGACTTACTTGTCAGAAAGGAGTAAACAAAAACCAAACCGACAAAATAGCCGCTGGGAATCCCAACAAACTGCTGCAGTTAAAAGCATGTAAGAAACCGGGCCCACAGTTCTCCGTATCAAGCAATTAAAAAATAAAATAAAATAACTGATGAAAGATAAAGCTGAATTACTTCCGACACAGTTTCAACCAAAAATCTGTGAACCCGGATTTCAACTTGACAAATTTTACCTTTTAACTTGGATTGTATTTGCCAAGACGCTGGTTCATCAAATTCTCTGACAATGGAAATCTTAAGTTTTACCCACTTTTTCTTGTCTCCAGCTTCTCTTGCCATTAGTGAATGACTGGCTTTAAGGACAAGTGTATCGATAACTTAATTTGAAAGATATTATTTATTTTAATTTAAAATTTTAAAATTTTATTTTATAAAATATATTTTTAAAATATAAATATAAATTTATATATATTATAATAAATTTTTATTTCTTATTAAAGTATCATAAACTTTTTTATAAAATTTAATTTCTTCGTGAAACTCAATATAAAACTCAAATAAAATTACAAAATTTGAGTCATATTAGATATTGAAATTTTAAAAATAATTTCGACTTTATGATACTTAACTTTCGTATAATTAATGACTGTTTTAATACAATTTATAAATATCTATATTCAGTTTGCTAAATATTATTTATTTTAATAAAAAATCTTATAATTTTACCATGTACCTCACAAATATAAATTTATATCTTTTTATATATAGCATAACAAATCCTCACAATCTTCTTACATGAGATTAAAGTGTCACATTGTAAATATTTAGGTTATTCAGGAATTGAAGGTTGATTCTGAATCAACATATTTCGATACCCAAGTTTCAGCATCTACTGATGTACAATTTTTTTTCAAAAAAAAAGAAAAAATGGGGGTTGGGGGGATTTTGATAGGATGCAAACAGATAGAAGAAGCACTGTCATCACAACAAAGTGACAATAAAAGTGCAGGCTTCTGGTTTGTTTAACAAGAAGCTACTAGCAACGGGGGAGCATCTGAACTTGTCCTATTATAGAAATTGCAGGCTCACGTCACCAAAGTTGAACTCAGAAGAGCTCAGAAATGACAACAAGCTATACAAATGTTGACAAAGATGCAAATCTAAGGTGCATGATTACAAAATTCAAAAATGGACATGAAAAACTACATGATATAACAAGTTGTTTGCCAGTTACATGGTCTGCCCAGAAGAAACTGGTGTTCCTGTTAATCAGCCGAATATGATTTCCCCAGCATAATCCAATTGCTTGTCTAACTTGTCCAAAGTAAAGTGTATTTCCTCCATTTGTAGGTGAGTTTCGTCCCCAGCAATAAACTAATGAACTATCCCATTGATCTTGACAGAACAGCAACCTGGTACCTTGTTCACCCCTCGGCTTTTCATCATCTGTTTTATTCTTTTGGCCTCGTAATGTTTCCCTGACGCTGGATACAGATTTGAGAGCAAAACATATACCCCACTATGATCTTCTAGCTCCATGAGTTTCTCAGCAGCTACCTCAGCCTGTTTGGTTTGTCCATAACTACAGCAGGGACTCCGCAATGGTCTCCAGGCAATGGCTTCATCAGAGGGATTGCTTGAATCCGGTAGTCTGTTAATTATTTGATTTGCTTCTTCAAAGAGCCCGCTTCGGGTAAGTAGGTCAATCATACAGCCAAAATGTTCACTTTTAGGCTTAATGTTGTACACATTACGCATCCTATCCAGCACCCTTAGACCTTCAAACGCCATGCCAGAATAACTACAAGCACTAAAAACAGCAATAAAAGTAACGTCATCAGGACTGACTCCATCCTTCTCCATTTTCCTAAACAGTTCAAGTGCACTTTCTCCGTCCCCATGCATTGCCATCCCAGAAATCATTACATTCCGGCTTACAACATCTCTTTGCTGCATTTCATCAAACAACATTTTAGCCATGTCCAAATTCCCACATTTTGCATGCATATCTACAAGACAGTACTCAAACGAAGACTCATTGGAAACTTTTGTTGATCCAGATATTTATGAATCCAAATTCCAGTATCTAAAGCATCTAAATGACCACAGGCACAAAGAATATTCACAAATATAGCCTCATCAGGCTCTATATCACTCATTTGCATTAGCCTGAACATATAAAGACCCTCTCTAAAACAATTATTTTTTCCATATCCAGATATCATAGCACCCCAAATTCCTCTATCCTTCACTGGAGCCTCATCAAAAAGCAATCTTGCAGTGTCAATGTCAGCCATTTGCCCATGCCCAACAAATCATAACTGTCCATGAAACAACATCTAGTACAGGAATCTCTTCAAAAATGTACCTTGCTACTTCCATATTATCAAATCCACAGTACATAGAAATCAAAGCATTACCCACAAAAATATCAAACGCAAAACCCAGTTTCAAGCAATGACCATAAACCAGTTCTCCCAAGTAAAAATATTGTAACTTTGCACAAGCTTTTAACACATAAGGCAAAGCATAACTATCAGGGTACATTCCATTATTCAACATGTTAGTGTAAAACTGGATGCTTTTAAAGATTTCACCTTTGAGAAAGAAAGTTTTGATCATGGTGTTGCAGATACAAATTGTGGGGCTCTGAATGTTTTGGAAGAGGTTCCAGGCATAGGTAAGGCTTCCATGATTTGGGTTTGCACAGAAAGCTACGAGCCTGCTTAAAGCAAAGTTGTTGGTGCCAAGACCACATGTGACTGCCTGTGCACGAGCTAGCTTTAGCTGGTTCATGTTCTTGCATTTCTCCAACAGTTTTAGGCATCTCTTGCTACTGCTTGACATGAGCTTGTCGAGCAGCTTAGTTTTGTCTACTAGAAAAGCAAAGCTTGGACACTTCTATCACTGTTTTTTGGATTTCGCCTTGGCCTTTTCTAAATTTTAATAAATTTTAAAATTTATCCACCATTAATAAATGCTTTAATCGCTCGGTAGGAGGCCTTGAGTTAGACTCTCAATGAAAGCAGTAGCATTTTTTGGAGCTTACTTTTTTTAAGCTTTGCCTGTCAGAGTCCAAAAACAAACCCAAGACAGAGTCATAAACATACTCTCTTGATAAAAAATGGATTAACTTTTTCATTTTTTGTTCAATCAAACTGATTATGATATAGTTTTAAACTGATACGCAGAGTGATAAACATAATAATACTATCAAGCACATACTCTCCTGACAACAAACTGATTAACTTTTTCCTTTTCTTGTCAATCAAATTGATCAAACTGATTATCATATAGTTTTTTACTGATACTTTATCCCTTGAAAACTACAGGATAATCTGGGTTTTTTTTCCCCAAAGATAATGAGTTATTTGTTCTTATCACTTTTTAACCCACTTCTAATATATCTATATATATATATATATATATATATATGTGATTAAGCAAATTCCATTATCACCACTTCTTCTTTGTAATTTTTAGATTCTGCAATTATGGATTTCAAAAGCATTGTCTGTTCCATAATCGTTCTCTCATGGTTGTCATTTTCAGTTGCACAAAATGTGAAAGTTGTTATTAAAGGAGCAACTTTAATTGCTAAAACAGATGATAACTTCGTATGTGTGACATTGGATTTGTGGCCTTCTGACAAATGTAACTATGATCAATGTCCTTGGGGAAAGGCTGGAATTTTCAATCTGGTAATGAATTATTCTTTAACATATTTGAGTATACAAAAACTATGTATTTTACATATAATTTGATTTTTTTTTTTTTGACATTATGGATTTGCAAAACAAGATTCTAGCAAAGCTGGAAAAGTTAGGACTGCCCCCCTATCAAGAAAAAAGAAGATGGTTTATTTGGATTCTCCGAAGGGTGCCTTTCCACTGAGAGATGGGATGAGTTGAATAACTTGTTCAGTCGAACCGGGCATATACTTCAAAGTCTTTAACCACTGGTATTGGTTTTTAATTTTCGAAACATTAACTATGATCCCTATTAACTTCACACTTTTAGTGCAAAGCTTACATTTGGCTTGAATGCTTTCATCGGAAGAACAAAGTCTAAAACTGAGAAGACTCTTTGGATTGGTGATTGGCAATCAGAAAATACTCGAGATCTGATGAAGTATACTATTTTCAAAGGATACAAAATTGATTCATATGAATTTTGTAACTAAGATTAGTACCTGAAGCTTTATATAAGATTGATTTTTACATATACTTTTGGTCCAAAATTTGATCAACTTATGTTGTCAGGAAATGAACTCGGTGGATCTGGGGTAGGTGCAAGGGTTGAGGCTGAACAATATGCCAAAGATGTTATAGCACTCAAGAATTTGGTGAAAGAGTTGTATCCTGATCCTAAAACTCAACCAAAGGTTTTAGCTCCTGGTGGCTGTTATGAGGAGGAATGGTTTAATACCTTCCTGCTAGTCACTGGACAAGGAGTTCTTGATGGAACTACACACCACATCTACAACCTTGGATCTGGAATATATATAGATGTCTTAGTTCAATGTTTTCCTGAAAAGTATTGATTTTTTTTTTTTTTTTAATTTGAATGATGCAATGCGGGTAATGATTCAGACCTGATTACCAGGATTCAAGATCCATTTTACCTTAGCCGAATTGCTCAAACATTTAAAGATGTTTCAAATGCTGTCAATAAGTTTGCACCATGGTCACCAGGATGGGTTTCTGAATCAGGTGGAGCTTATAACAGCGGTGACAAACATGTATCCCATACCTTTGCCAATGGATTTTGGTAACTTTTTTCTTCTTATTTCTCTCAGCCACTAAATTTGTCTATGTAGATTAACAATTGGTGATTAAACTTCTAACTTTAAACAGGTATATAGACCAGTTGGGGATGACGTCAACCTACAATCAAAAGGTTTATTGTAGATAAGCTTTCATTGGTGGAAACTATGCTTTCCTCAATACTACAACATTTATTCCCAATCCTGATTATTATGGGTCAATTTCCTGCTAAATCTCTAGCTATTTCATCGTTCTGGTTGTAAATTTTGTTGCATTAACATTTCTTCTGCTTGATTTGTTCTGCCAGTGCACTTTTATGGCACCGGTTTATGGGAAGTAAGGTACTCGCTGTTAGTCAGGATGTTACTCCAAATTTGGTTGTATATTCATTGTGCAAAGAAAAAGGTAAGAAAAAGAATCTGTTTCCACGCTTTTGATTTCCTTTTCTCACTAAAAACATTGGATAATTGTTATTATTATTATTATAATTATTATTTTGGTTGGGCAGCCTGGGATTTGTCTCGCTTTGATCAACTTGTCAAAACATTGTTCTCTCGATGTCACCCTTTCAAATGATGAAAATTTGTATGCTGTCAGACGTAATTTAGAATCTACAAATGCTGTGAGGCCTAATGCTGATTTCAAAGGCTACCAGAAGAAAGAAGAGTACCATTTGACTCCCAAAGATGGAAATATCCAAAGTGATGTTGTGTTATTTAATGGAACTCCATTGAAGCTGACAGATTCATTGGACATTCCTGCAATGAATCCGAAGCTTGTTGATGCTTCCTCTCCGATCACTGTTGCAGCTCATTCAATCGTCTTTGTAACTATCAGAGACTTCCATGCCCCAACTTGTGCTTAGTTATCATTTCCATATTTATTACCTTTTGCTTATTAATTCTTTTAGACAATGTTTAAACCTTTGGAATTTGGTTAAATTTATTGTTATTCTTATTATAAAGGAAACAAGATTCTTCTGAAAACTTTAGGGGAAAGAAGCCTTAAAGCTGTTTAAAAGATTACAGAATAAAATATAAATCATTCGATTTGTATAAAACCAAAAGCATGAAGATAAAGAATAACGTTTCTCGACCAATTGCACAATAAGAATATCCTAACCAACCTTTGCATGCAAAGCATATAATCAAACCCTGTTTGCTTGTCTTTGCCTATTGCCAACCATAGCAATTCTTCCTTTCTCTAGGCTTTATAAATTATTATCACCAAATCATTGCTTAAGAAATTAGATTTGGTTCAGGAGAGTAATCTGAAACCATGGAAAATTTGATGTAGCAGATGAGATAATTCTATTTTCTCTTTGATAGAGGAAATTGGAATTTCATAGTTTAAGCAGCAAGCTGATCACAGAGGTAATTATATTATCTCAGGCAACATTATAGAATACATTGGCATATTTCTCCAACTTTTTGCCTAAATGCTAATTTAAGATCTAATGTTAGCCAAATTTATTAAGTAAATGCTCATTTTAGAATCTAATTTGTTAGCAAATTACCATTAATATCGGTTTATAAAAAAATTGTGCTATTTATTTCTATGGAAGTTAACTCTTTTCCATTTGAAGGTAGAATACAAATAATGTACATGCAACTTTCAACATTGTTTATGAAGACCAATAGCTGATTGAATTCCCCCAAATACAGGCATTGCACTAATGTGTATAGAACTGAATCCACAATGAAAGGCATAAAGCTGTGTAGACAAACTTGAGCGACAGAAGATTAATATATATATATATATGTTTTCAGGCAACTTTCTTTTCACTGTGTATAAGATGTTGATGTCCTTAGAAATCTGCTGCTATTTGCCTGATTGCTTATGCCAGGGGAACATTTTCCGGCACCCAACAAGGAAGAACAGAAGGGTCAAGCTGTATTAGAAAGGATACCACCACAAAAAAACTCAATCTTTCAAAGGAGGTTGCAAAAGTAACACTAATGCTTTCTTCCCAAGTTTTCGATCCCATATTGATGAGAATAAAATGAAAGAACATAGAAACTATACTCTTTTTGTACCAATAAGTGCATTTCTCCTTCATTACCATTCTAGAGAGTAGGAAATAAAAAGTTGAAGCAACAATAACATACCTTAATTTTGGATTTTGCAGAGGAGAGAACCCAGAACTGGTTTCAAAAACAATTTTCTGGCAAAATGATGAGTTGGAATCATGATTCTAACCATAAAACAGAAGAAGTAGTTGGAGTTGCAGCTGCCACATATGTCATTAACTTGATTGCAGAACAAAGCATCCAAGATCAAAAAAAGACCAGTGCAGGTCTTGAGCCCTCTTTGATCAAGGATAAGAGCAGAAAGGAAGATACAACCATTTCAATATTGAAACCTGGCGCTGTATCCAGAAGATTCTCAGGTAAAGATGCAAAGCATGAGAAATAGAATCCAGATATCCATGTAACAAAGTATTAAATATTTCTTCTTGCTGCTGCTGCTTAACCAAAAGAAATTAACAAGTGAAAGTTTGACGAAAGGTTCGGAAAGTGCAGAGAACAAAATGTCAGTAAATGATGCCACGGATGAACAGGTTACTAGACCTGCTCCATCATTTAAAAAATCTCTTACTTTTGCTGATCATATAGGCAGCGCTAGCAGTACAAAACTCAGAAGTTCCCAAAAACCTGATTTGCATTCCAGTCAACCAGAAAGTGCAGCACCACAACCTGACAGTGCAGCACCAAAGCTCGATCTCCCTCGCATAAAACCTGAAAGGGCAGCACCAAAACCTGATCATCCCGCCTTTAAAACAGGAGCAGCAGCAACCAGACCTGAACAGCCTCCTACCATTAAGCCTGTGGCTCTGGGGATAGATGCCAAAAGACAGAGTGCAGGAAGGCCAGAGACAGAGCTGACAAAAGCAGAGGCTTGGGAGAAGGCTGAGATGGCCAGGATCAAAGAACGGTAATCATTCATTGGCAGCTTATTACATAGTATCTTATAGTATTAACCAGTTAATAGCAATTTATTAAAGCCAGAAAGTAACTCTACGGCATTAAAACAACAAATGCAATGCCAACATAAAAAGTCCATCTTCAATTCAACAAGCAATTAGTATTATATCATCTTCTTCACTAACAGATAGATTACAGGTCTTTCTGTTAGTATTATATCATCTTCTTCATTAACAGATAGATTACAGGTATGAGAAATTAAATAACACTATACTTGCCTGGGAGGAAAAGAAGAAGAAGAAAGCTGGAAACAAGCTGGCAAAAGCAGAGGTTAGAATTGTTTTACTTCTCTTAATTCAAACTAGTTCTTAGAAACTAACAGCCTATTTCATGGAGCAGCAGAGCGAATTGCAGCAAAAGAGAGAACGAGCCTTAACAAAATTTAGGGATGAGATGGACTATATCAAAAAAGCTGCAGATGGAGCAAGATCACAGGCAGAGGCAAGGCAAAGAAATGATGAGCTTAAAGCAAAGGAAAAGGCAAATATAATTAGAACAACAGGAGAGGTTCCAAGGACATGCTTCTGCTGTTGAACATAACTAATAATCTAGTGTCATGAGTTTGAAGTCACATATGGGAAGATTATTTTCATAATGCTGCGACTAACAAAAGGATGCCAATCACAAATAGAGTCACCATTATTTGAATGATTTAACACTTGTTTCAATGAGAAGTTGCTTCAAGAACCTCAAGTAGTTTTACTAATATTTCTAACGACTGTTGTTTAGTATGAAAAAATGAAGCCATATAGCAGCTGATGCAGGAAAATGTACCCCATTGTCCTTGGACAAGACTCTGTTACTCAAAATCAAATTATAGATTTATAATGCTTAGAATATGGTGATAAATTGCAGAATTTGTTTTCTCTTTGATTATGAAGGAATTTGAATAATCTCAAAGATTGAAGGTAATCCAAAATTTAATTGCTGCAGAAGCATGAATGAAAATCCAATCTTTCATGGAAATTCTCATATAGCACAAGTTATTATACAAAGGAAATTATAAATCTAAAAGTAAAAAAAAAAAGTGGACAAGAGAAAATAAGCTCATTAAATTGTCCAAATTTACAACCATCTAAACACCTCCCGCCATCACTAATGAATAACAAGAAAGAATTATCTTGGAACTGTGAAATATAAAAGGATCAAAAGAACATGCAAAGAATTTGAAACCTCAGTTAATAGCATAGATTGTGCACATTATAACATAAAATTGTAACCAAATAATAAACTAATATTGGGACCCTCCATACTGAATTTGACCACAATGTTTCTACGTTAAACTTTTATTTTTGGTAAATGAAAAGATCTCCACATGATGAACAAGAATAAAATGATGACTAAGACTGCAACCCAAGCCAAGCTATAACAATTACTCACCTCTAGATCACATAGTCAACTTTCTACAAGATAATGAATAGGCATAATCGATACAGTTAATAAAGCAAGCATTACTAAATTCTCCCAGAGTCGTCTTCCTATCTCAGGCTAACTAAATGCACTTATGAACAATATTATCTGATAAAATTTGTATGTTTTTCCATAAAAAAGGCACCAATCATCTACTCTGACTGTCAAGGAAACAAGGATGGAAGCAACTACTGGCCTATCTGTTACTGACCACTATCAACTGTAGCCACTATAGGAAAATATCTAAGAATTCTTAAGAACAAGAACAAAGTTCATTACTAAATACCAGGCCAGGATCCAATGCAGAAAATGCGGAAGATAATAATTAGAGAGATGAACCATTTCAATTGTTCATAAGATGAAAGTACTGGATATGAGCCCAAGTAAAAAGCCGGGACACCCCCTCCCCCCTTTCCTTTGAAACCACCATCAAAATGAAGACTAAACCAAAAACAAGGCCATTTGTGCACTCTGGTATAGTTAAAGATCTCAGTTAAACTTATAATAGGAAGTAACGCATACACCACAATGACAAAAGCTGCAATGAGTCACAGTAATTCTCAAAGGGTAGAAAATTAAGCAACCAAGCTTGCAACAATTGAAAGTAGCAAAAACAAAGAACTATCTTTTATCAAAATGCAGAAAAATTATGACAATAAATAAGAGAGAGATAGAGAGAAGAAATAACCACCACAATTAACTGCACTTATATTATTTTGGGAACTCAAGCTTGTACAACAGGTGAGCAGCCACTTTAATGGCATCTAATCAAGGACACAATCACAATTGCTAAAACAAGCCTTTGAGACATTTTGAAGTCACACTCCATCATGAAAACAATAGAATTTCTAAAAGCTTCAGCATATTAAAAACTCCCATTACCAGCAATGAAGTTACCAAATGCCAAATAAAGCAGTGGAGTGAGTATTGGAAGAAGGATGATGTCAGATTACACCATTAGTTGAATTCATTTGGAGATTGAAGTCATTTAGAACCATATATCTCTCAGAACTTTGAAGTGATAAAATAACATCTCATGAGGTTATTTCTCTTACCAGCCTATCCAACATAGGGAATGCAAAGTACAGCACCAACAAAGATGGGACGGCAAAAACAACTGTCACTAGCAAATAGAGTAATAAGATAACAGCACTCCCCGGTATTGCAAAGAAGACAATCAGAAGTAATATGATGACCAAAGGAAACTTGAACACAAAGTGAATGAAGAAATACAACGATTTATGAAGTGAGAAATGATGCCTCTCCACATTATTTCTGCCACCATAATCTGGAGACCTAATTTGTTCAGAACGATGAGTATATGACCCTCTCCTAACGACACCATTGATAGCTTGATTCCCAAGCATTAGATTACATCTAGGAAAGCCAATGGGTTGATGCTCCTCAGATGATGTTCTCCAGACAAAGCCATTCCTATCCCCATTCAAGCTCTCGATCATCCACAGAACGAAGAAATTCTTGCGAGGGAACTTGAGGTTCCCGTTATAAACAAGGCGGAGCGATAGCAAATGGCACCATGGGCAAGAAATGAACATAGGTATCTTTATATGCTGAGTGGGGAGTTTCAAAACAGCAGGTTGGAGCCCCAAGATACAATTTTGGCAAAGGGTATGACCACACCATAAGACATAAGGCACATTTTCAACAATGTTGAAAGATTCCCAACAAATCGGACATTCCAATCCCTCATCTCTACTACCATTGGAGCACACCTCATCGTCTGAACACTCGGAACAAGCTCGACCCTCTTTTGAACTCCTCAACCCAATGCTTGAAATGGCATTAGAAGCAAAACCCCACATCTTGAAAAATGAAAAAAAAAAAGGACATAGATTGGAATCATAAAGTTTTACAGATTCATAAGGATGGAAAAAAAAGGAAGGAAATTTACCTTGAAAGTTGGCTGAATTTGAAGACAAAGGAAAGGTGGGTCCGTTTGGAAGCAGAGAAGAGATCCAATGAGAAAGAAAAGAAAGGATTTGGGCGTTTTCTTTCTCTGTCTCTCTCTCTTTCCCCAACGTAGCCGACTAGGGGTAATTCACCTCATAGTCCGGTACAACCTGGACAAAGCGTGAACCACATTAAACGTCGTCGTTTCACTACCCCTTCAAACCGACTAACTGTTTAACTGGATTATTTTTCTCTCCTGGTGATATATTCAGATATGATTTTCTTTTAAATATGAAATTATAAGATCATTATATATTTTTTATTATATGTCTAAAATAAATATAATAATCCATGTATTTTATTTATTTTATATTAAATTAAAATATAAATAAAATTTTTTAATTTTATCAAACAAATATATGCTTTGTCCAAAATTTTAAATTATGTTATTTTCATATTTTTAATATTATTTTTATATGACATTTTCATATAGGGTTTAAAATTATTAGATTAAATAAATTAATTAATTTTTTTCCTTTCTAACTTTTAATACTACGATTATGAAAAATTAACTGACGTGCTGTGAGTCACAGTCACTAACAGGCACACCGCGCACCGAATCAAAAAATCCCCAAAACCATCGCAAACCGTAAATCAGCAATTCGACCGTGAAATCCTACCGTAGACAATGGAAACCGATCCTCCAAAGAAATCAGAAGATCTCCAAATTAAAGAAAGAGATCTCTTCAAAGCGGCGGAGACTGGCGATTCTTCCATATTCAAATCCCTCTCGGAAGACCACCTCTCCAAGTCTCTTCAACTCCGGAATGAAGACGGTCGATCTCTTCTCCACGTCGCCGTCTCCTCCGCCCGCCCCGAGGTAACTCCGTCCTTCTCTCCATCTCCTAAGTTTTCTTTTTTTGGATAAGATTTGTTAATGTGAAAGGAATCAATTTGCATTAGGTGGTCAAAATACTCTCAGCCGTTGCTGATGAATCAGTTGTGAATAGTTCCGATGAAGAAGGCTGGGCTCCGATTCACTCTGCCGCGAGTATTGGTAATTTGGAAATTATAGAAATTCTGTTGAGCAAAGGTTAGAACTTTGTTCAATTCTGACTTTTCACATTGATTCTAATGTAGAACTTCTGTTGTTTCGAATTGACTTGTGCATATATTTACTTAAATTGGTTAAGAATCTTCTAGCTGAGTTTATGGAAAAGTTATGCTGTTAATTTGGTTATCAAGGGTGTTAATTGAGCATATAAGTAGGGTAGTTGTAATTATGTAAATATATAGGCTGTAATGGGACCTTTAGCAAGGTAAAGAAAAATAAAACTGCAACTAGTTCAAATATTTTGGAAACCTTCTGCGGCACTCATAAGTCATACTAGATCTTCAATTCTGTTCTTTTTGGTTTAGGGCTTTCCTTTTTGCAACAGAGCATGTTGCAATCAACAACTCCCAAAGCTTAAAAGTTTCACTTCCATTGACACCAGCATCTTCACCAAAACACTCTGAACACCACCAATGACTTCACCGAACCAGCTTTGAGTTCCTTGATCACCACCATTTGCCGCATTGACTGACTTGTTCATTCCCATCATGCTTCCCAATTTCTTCCACCACTGGATTTATACTCCCTTGACTTATTACTTGACTCTCATTTCTTTCTTAATGTACACAGTTAAGTCTCGCCCTCACTGCTACATTCACTCATCTTCCCGATATTTACCTTTTTATCACTTCTTTGCAAGGCATAGAGATAATGCAGAAATTCCTTCAAGTTATATTGAATTGACTTGTGCATATATCTGTTGGCTCAGAATCTTCTAGCTGGTTTAAGGAAAAAATTTGTTATGCTGTAAATTTCTTTATCGAGGATGTTAATTGAGCATAAGTGGGGTTCTTGATGTGATTGTTATCTCAAGTGAACAAATTTTTCATTCGGCTGATGCTATTTATTTTTATTTTTTATTTACTTTTGTGAAGGAGCGAATGTTAATTTGAAAAATGATGGTGGCCGAACGGCTCTTCATTATGCTGCTAGCAAGGGATGGATGAAGATTGCTGAACTTCTGATCTCTCATGGTGCAAAGATTAATTCGAAGGACAAGGCTTGTAACTTCACTCACATATCGTTTTTTCTTATATAGGCGTTGTATTTTTTATTCTCCTTTTCCATTCCTCATGCAGTATTTTTCATTTTAATTTCTGTTTCATCTGTTGATAACATGATTCAATGCAGGTCGGATGCACCCCGTTGCATAGGGCGGCTAGCACAGGAAACTCGGCATTATGTGAACTCTTAATCGAGGAAGGAGCAGAAGTTGATGCTACTGACAGAGCTGGTCAAACTCCTCTCATGAATGCAGTCATTTGTCATAACAAGGAGGTACTCTCTTTGAGCCTTGAGAAACAAAGTTTAAGGATTGCCGACTATTCTCCCCATTCTTGCTGGCTAACCTCTTCTATTTTTCATTTTCTTATCATTGCTTTCACGTTTGATATAATTGCAAGTAATGGACAGTCTAGACCATTCAGTTTTAAGCTACTATAGTAATGGCGGGAAACGTCTTATGAAATTTTGTGGACTGTGGGATTTTCTTAGTCAACTTGTTTTTATTTGGTTGACAGGTAGCCCTCCTTCTAATAAGACATGGAGCGGATGTGGACATAGAGGACAAGGAAGGATGTACTGTTCTTGGCCAAGCTTCAAATGATTTTAGACCAATACTGATCGATGCTGCCAAGGCCATGCTTGAAGGATGAATCTGACTATAGGCAAGTGGCTGGAGTGTCTCTGCTCATTAAAAAATGTTTTCCTGGAAAAATCCACAGATAATTGTTTATCTCTCCATGTGGAGAACCTATTGGAGCAATGAAAGAGGAGTTGTTGCATAGTTTATTAGGTGAAGGACCAATGTATTGCCTATTTCAACTAGATTTTCTACTCCTTTCATAGTGCCCTGCTGCTGGCTTTGACCTATTTATGACATGCCTTTAGGGTGCTGGAGTTCATGGAGAGAAAATGGGGTGCTGGAGTTGACCTAGCTTGCTATGTTTACCGGTTTTGTATGAATTTTTGTATCTTTTTCTTTTTGCTTGAAAGTTGAAACTGTCTCTGAGCAGATCCTTAACGTGCTGGTCGCTCTTCCAACTACTCAAGGCTGTGCAAGATAATAGTATATTACTACCATTCATGCTGTTGTGACTGAGGAAAGTTTGTTGGCTATTTTCTAGTGTCCTTGGAGTAGAGGATCGAGGTACACGAGCCCCTATAAAAATCCCACGTTGGTAGACAATTATTAACACCAACTCTCTCAGTCTCTCCGCTAATCTACGCTACAGCTGTTGCATCTCCGTACTATCCACATGTCAAACTCCGATGGTATCCACTCTCATCATCATGTAGCTCTTCTCCCCAGTTCTGGAATGGGTCATCTGATACCTTTTCTTCGTCTTGCTGCCTCCCTTGTCCACTGCCATTGTCAACTCACTTTGATCACCTTAGATCCCGTTGTCTCCTTTGCTGAATCTCAACTCATCTCTCGTTTCCTCTCTGCCTTTCCTCAAGTTACCGAGAAGAGGTTTACTCTCCTCCCTCTTGATCCAGCAACAGCCGATTGTACCGACCCTTTTGCGCTCCATTGGGAAACTATTCGCCGGTCAGCACACCTTCTCTCTCCTCTCATCTCCTCGCTATCTTCACCTCTCTCACTGATTATCACTGATATAGTCTTGATGTCGTCCGTCATTCCAATCACAGCAAATCTGTGTCTCCCTAACTATATGCTCTTCACATCATCAGCCCGAATGTTCTCCCTTTTGGCGTACTTGCCTTCAATTGCTGTGGATCATGGTTCTTTTCAATTTGGCAACGTAATTGAAATTCCTGGCATTCCACCAATACCCAGATCGTCATTATCTCCACTACTTTTAAACTCAAATACTCTATTTGCCAAAATTTTTTCAGACAACAGTCAGACAATCTCTAAAGTCAACGGGGTTTTGATTAACACATTTGAAGAGCTAGAAGAACAATCTCTCCATACGCTTACTGGTGCAAAAGTACTTGAAGAATTGCCACCAGTGTTTGCCGTTGGACCTCTTTTGCCCTGTGAGTTCGAGGGTCAAGAATCTCCTGCCGCTTTAAAGTGGCTAGAGGAACAAAAGGAAGGGTCAGTGGTATATGTTAGCTTTGGAAGTAGGACAGCCACGTCAAAGGAGCAAATAAGAGAGTTAGGAATGGGGCTAGTATTGAGTGGGTGTAAATTCTTGTGGGTGGTGAAGACTAAGATAGTTGACAAAGAGGAAGAAGACGGTTTGGATGAGATACTGGGACATGATCTAATGCAGAGGATTACGAGTAGTAACAGTGGTTTGGTTGTAAAAGAATGGGTGAATCAATGGGAAATACTAAGTCACAAGGCTGTTGGTGGGTTCGTGAGCCATTGCGGATGGAATTCAGTGGTGGAAGCTGCCTTGTATGGAGTGCCTTTGCTGGCATGGCCACAACGTATGTTTGGTGATCAGAGGATTAATGTAGAGGTGATTGAAGCGATTGGATTGGGCCTGTGTGTGAAGAGTTGGAAGTGGGGCGAGGATGTTGTGTTGAAGGGAGAGGAAATCGGAGACAAAATTAAAGACCTGATGTCGAGTGAATCGTTAAAACTGGAAGCTGCAAGAATCAGTCAAGAGGCAAAGAAAGCTGTTGGGGTTGATGGAAGTTGCCAGGATACGTTGAAGAAGCTGTTGCAAAGCTGGAAGAAGTCTGAGTGAGCTCATGGACTCATTTTTCTGATAATTAGCATCTTCTCTGCATAGTTGTTAATGTTACATGTATAATGTAATTGGCGTCTCTAACCTTTAGCCTAGTGGTTAAAAATATTTTAGGGACATCAAGAACTTGTTTGAAATTAAATCTTTTTTTATTAGTATTTATATTAAAATTTTATCTTCATGATGAAAAATATATATATAATTTGGCAACAAAATAGACTATGGAGGGACCCTGGTTTATCAAGGTTGTAGACATGGCCGAAAGCCCAGCATTTCAGAATTTCAAAATTTGGGCCATGTGTATTCTATTTCAAATCAAGGTTAAATTATTGTAACATACTTGCAGTCTGGCATGTACTCCATTATTCTTCTATTTTTTTTATTTTGCTTGTGCCAGGAATGGCTTTTGCTATTGAGGGTTCGGTTCTCTGTAATTTATTCTTTTGGACTTTTATATTTACTTTTTTGGTAGGTATGAGCACATGCTATACTTTCTTTTTATTTCCCTGTCAACGACTTCAGGGCAGGGGCAGGCCCTGCACGAGTTAATACTTGACCAACCATTTTTGTTGCAATGGCTTCCAGTCATTGATAAATTCTACCCAAGAAGGTAAGTTGGCTATACCACTGTTTAGCCAACGACGAGGAGTAGAAAATTAAGGAGCCGATCCCTAACCAATCCTCTATATTTGGTGACCTGATAATTTGTTAAATTGAGACAGGTTTTCTTCTCCAAGTACCAAACCACACCATAACAAAACGATCCTCACCTATTTTCTCTACTCATCCAGGCTTCAGCTTTGCATATTCCAGGCTTAGTTAGCATGTCAAACTCTGATCTTCATGTTGCTCTCCTCCCTAGCTCTGGCATGGGTCATCTGCTACCTTTCCTTCGACTTGCTGCCTCTCTTATCCACCATCAATGTCAAGTCACTTTAATCACTACGCACCCAATAGTCTCCTTTGCTGAATCTCAACTTATCTCTCGTTTCCTCTCAGCCTTTCCTCAGGTTACTGACAAGAAGCTTACACTCCTCCCCCTTGATCCGTTAACTGCCAATTGTAATGACCCTTTTTACCTCCAGTGGGAAACTATTCTTTGATCAGCACACCTCCTCGATCCTCTCATCTCATCGCTTTCTCCACCCCTCTCATTTATCGTCACTGATATGACCTTGATGTCCTCTGTCATTCCAGTCACCACTAATCTATGTCTCCCTAACTATGTTCTTTTCACAACATCAGCCAGGATGTTCTCCATTTTCGCACGCTTCCCTTCGATTGCTGTGTCCAAGTCCGAAGATGGTTCTTCCCAGTTTGGGATGAAATTAGAATTCCAGGCCTTGATTCACCAATCCCCACGTCGTCACTTCCCCCAACACTTCTAGACTCAAACAGTTTCTTTAGAAGAAATTTCTCAGACAATAGTCAAAGTATCAAGAATGTCAACGGGGTGTTGATCAACTCTTTTGAAGGGCTCGAAAAGCAATCTCTGGGGATGCTAACTGGTGCAAAAGTTATAGAAAGATTGCCTCCAGTGTTGCCTGTTGGACCTTTTCTCCCCTTAGAGTTCGAGGGGCAATCTGCTTTTGCACCATTGAAGTGGCTTGAGTGCCAAAAGGAAGGGTCGGTAGTTTATGTCAGCTTTGGCAGCAGGACACCATTGTCAAAAGAGCAAATAAGAGAGTTAGGCAATGGGCTAGTGTTGAGTGGATATAAATTCGTGTGGGTAGTGAAGAGTAAGGTAGTTGACAAAGAAGAAGAAGAGAGTTTGGATGAGATTCTCGGGCACCAGCTAATGAAGAAGATTAAGAACAATGGATTGGTCATAAAAGAATAGGTGAATCAGTGGGAGATACTAAGTCACAAGGCTGATGGTGGATTCATAAGCCACTGCGGATGGAACTCAGTGGTGGAGGCAGCTTGGCATGGAATCCTATGCTGGGATGGCCACAACATGGGGACCAGATGATCAATGCAGAGGTGATAGAAGGAGGTGGATGGGGGCTGGGCGTGAAGAGTGGGGGATGGGGTTTGGATGTTTTGGTGAAGGGAGAGGAGATTGGGGACAGAATTAAAGAGCTGATGGAGAGTAAAATGTTGAAGTTGGAAGCTGCAAGAATCAGTGAAGAGGCTAGACAGGCTGTAGGGGTTGGTGGAAGTTGCGAGAATATGTTGAAGAGACTTTTCCAGAGCCGGAAGAACAACAGAATGGCATAATTAATTAGCTGATTGGTGGCAGCTGCTCTATTTAGCATTTACTGCGTTTAGATTAATAACCAAGTAAACCAAATGCTAGTTAGATGAAGTTTTAAACATTTTTCAACAGCTAAATTTAAGTCCTCTTGGAGTGATCGTTGGACAAATGAGTTGAAGAAAAATCATTGTTCTTTACATGTTGTTACACGAACAAAACTTGTACAAGTTATTTGTTTTCTGATCTGATCTCTGGTTAAAAGCTCAATGGTAAGTACATAGTCTGGTTTAACTTGGTTTATCAGAGGAAAAACTTTAGATGCCCTGTGGATTGGTGTTTAAAACTTGTTGTAACTATCTACAAGGTTAGTCACTATGATTGTTAAGTCGGTACACGCCCGACTGTTATGTTACACAAGAAAGGGATGACATCTAAACTCTCCGCCACGAAGCGGGTGTGCCCTTCTCAAGAAAGCATTTGTCTAAGTATCTTCGTTAACGTTTTATTAAGATATCACCACTTAATAGATTCATTGATTTTTAATTTATTTGAAATCATTAAATATAATTTATGTTGATCTGAGATTATTAAATAAAACTCATACTCACTTGTTTAATCTTTCTTCAAATTTTACGTAAATTTATCATTAATTATTTACTGTTTTGATAATATTACCATTATTCTTCTCATATATAAGATAAAAAAATAAAGTTCAGTTACGGCATGAACCAATAATTTTTTTCCCGTTAAATTTCTTGAATACTCCTCGCAATTGACTCTCTTCACCAAATCTTAAATACTTAAAGTGACTTTAACATCGAAATACTTCTTGAAAAACTAATTCCTATGCCTCTAACTGTACTTTTTTATAGGAGGTACAGACCATCCATCATATGACCTCTATATCATTGCTCTTCTCACCAACACCTAAAACACCATAGACAAAACTTCGCAAAACTTGAACTAAAAGCTAATACTTCATCGTATCATAGGCAAAGAAGTTGCGACATTGGTATGGGCTTGAAGCTCTAAGCCTGAGGCCTTTGTTAGCAAAGAAGAAGCTCAGGAGGTACTGGACTAGATTCATAAGCCCCAAAATCATGTCAAATTGTCAGTGGTACTTTGTTACGTTGTTAGAACATGGGTATTAACAAATTCTGTGTACTGCAAATAGCCAAATCTTCAAAGCCCATAGGTATAGGGAAATTGGTAAAAAATCTGCAAAATTCTTTATGCAAATGAATTTTTTTATTTGACAAAAAATATTTGAACCCTGTTTTTTTTTTTTTTTGTGAGACGAGATCCTGCACCAATTACAGAGTAAATGAACGCATTTTTTTTTTTAGTGATTGTAATTAAAATCTAAGAAAAAAATTAGAAATTTATTGTTGTAAACACATGCAAAATATGTTAGGTAAAGGAATTACATAGTAATCAGATTTGTATAATTGAATCTCAACATTTGTTTATACAGTTACCTTTAAGAGATAGTATCCAAAGAATCTAAAATTTTAATTCCAAATTTAAATCCTGATTTTTTTTGTTATCAAAAAAATTTTATAATTGAATTAAAATTATTATAAAAATGGAAATAGGTAAGAGATAAAGTAACCATCTCTTGTATTACTTAACTAGGCAAATTTAATGGCAGTTTTAATTGACGAAATAAAGTTTGCCAATTGCAATTACAGATAAATCTAATAGCCTAATACATACTACTTAACTAATCCTAAGCTAAAGATAATGTCATTACCAGTTACAGACTTAAAATTAATATCAACCGCTCGTTGTTTCTTCCCCTCCTCTTATCTCTCCTAAGATTCTTCATCTCAAAGAGAGAGAGGCCCTAACATCCCAACAATGATTTGCTCAACAGCTTCCTCTCTCCCCATTTACCTTGATAAAAAGATCTCCACTAGTTCCTTTAAAAACCTGAAAACTAGTTCTTCTTCTTCTTCTTCTTCACGTTGTTGTTTACCATTAGACTGCCAGGTGCTACGCAAGTCTCTTGTACCTGTTGCTGCTTCAGTTACTATTCTTCTCTCTCCAATTCCAGGTAGATCGATAGAATAGAATCAGGCTCTCTTGTTTTTGTTTCATGGCTTCAAATTGAGTGCACTAACTATTTCGTTTACCAGTTTGGTAAGTTGGGTTATCTTTCTTTTTTTTCCATTTTTAAGTTTTTATTAATAAAATTGTTTGCTGGATTGGATGTGCTATGGTCATCAATTTGGCCTGTCAACTTCGAGCTATTTCTTTCATGGCCTGAGATTAATGGCTGACACTGCAATGCTGTGTCTCCTTCAAATTCCATAAGAAGTGAACTTGATAGTTGTTGAAATTCAAGGTATAATTAAAAATGATCACTAGAGCATTTATTGTTTTTGTTTTTGCAGCTAAAGCTGGACTTCTATCAGGATTCTCTGGAATAGAATCAGTTCCTGGTCCTCAATTACCTCAAATTGACTTTCTAAATCGCTTCAATGGTTTGATTATCATTCTCACTGTAGTTCTTTAAGATTTGTGCTCTAAATTCTAGCTTTGAGGTGGCGTTTGTGTCTGCAGAAGAAAACCAGAAGAAGTACGCTGAAGCTGATGCAAGATTCAAGTCAACTCCCTTGCTTAAGCAGCTGTTAGAGCGATCAAAGCAGAACAAAGAAAAGTAATTCACTTTCACTACCATAATTCAGGTCAAAATTGCTCGACTTTAGATTCAATTGTGAATTGTGATGTTTCCTGCAATGTGAAAATTTCCAGGAACAAGCAAGAACTTCAAGACAAGTACTGCATACGTGGAGCGGAATGGGGAGTAGGGGATTGTTCAGTAGAGGCAATGTCTCCTGAAGACAAAGAAAAGTTCATTGCAATGTTGAAGGAAAAGGCTGGAGCAAAATGAATGGAGGATTTTCATATCATACTTGCTTAGTCAAACATGCAAGACAGCCATTTTACTGATTTTGGTCTAAACAAAATTCCTCATTTCTCAAATCCATAAATCAAACAATTGGTATGACATTGAGGGCAGATGAAAGTTTGAAAATCATACTTGAATTGAAATGGTCATGATTGACTAACTGCTTGTCTCAATCTTTTGTGAGCATGTTTAGCTTCAAGTTTTCCATTCCAATGGAAAGAAATAGTTCTTGAATAAGCTTTTTTATGCTTGTAATCCCAACCAAAAGACAACAAAACAATGCTAATTAATCAAATATTATACCATAAATACAAAATTTGTACAAATTCATACGTGGATTATGTTTATATCGAACTTATGACTATAAAATATAAGAGTATAAACATTCTAAATTATTTGTCGGCCACCAAATTGTTTTTATGCATGAAGTTTAAGGATATTGAACTTCATAGCATCATAAGCATATGACATACAATTGAATATTGAACTATTAATTTCAGTCACTTGAATTTAATATCATTAATAGGATCAAATTTTATTTCACGATACTTACACGAAATTCTTACATCCTCGAGTATCAAACAAACTTGAACTTCATAGCAATGATTATAAATGGAAGGGACTTAAACGGAATATACCGAGATTCATACATCCTCAAGTATACAAAAAAAAAAAAAAAAGAGAACTTCATAGTATAGAATTATAAAAGGAAGGGACTTAAACGGAATATATCGAAAATTAGAGGGCCACTGACATCAAGAGACAAACTAATACAAAAAGACAAAGAAAAATTTTGTTTCTTTTTCACTCAAATCCATTTCTTCCCAAAACGAGCTCAGCTACTGCTAGGTAATCGGCCCTGCAAAAATAGTTGTAATTTCGACATAAATAAATAAATAAATAAAACCAAAACCCCAAATTAAATTAAAAATCAATTTTGATTCCCCAGTTTCTCAATTTCAGGTACGTTTCTATTTACATGAATCGAATTCTAAGTTGTGATTGGTTTCTTCAAATTTTAATTTGGTTTGGACCTGGTCAATTGTTTAATTTTATACGAAAATTTCCGAGTTTAGGTTTTCCAACGCGAAATTGCTTAATTTTTTAGCTTTAATTTGGTAGTTGTTGCTGTTTTTTATTAAAATTTATTTAATTTCGGATAAGGAATCGCGGATGTCTTGCTTATTCCTGTTTTTTCATGGTTTCAAATGAGGATGTTTCGATAATTGGGGGTTTTTTGAAAGGTGGGTGTTGGTGATTTTTCGATGATCATTGATAAAGCTCTCTTTTTTTTTAATCAAAATATAGGTTTTGTTGTGATAAATTTGTTATTTTCAGGTGGGGATCGTTTGAATTACCCTTTTTTTTTTCCATCATATAGTTCATTGCTTCTTTTGGGTTGTTAAATTTTGAGCTCCTAAAGGACTATGGGTTCGCTACTGTTAGGGACTCTGATTGGGAGCTTTTACAATGTATCGGACAGTGTCTACAGTCACAACCAGAGGGGGAGTCCCAACCGACAATGTGGACTCTGTTGTGACCTTGGATCAAGTCCCACGATGGAATGATGTGGAGTATAGGTCGTCTTTGGAGTATGAGAATGAAGATCCTTCATTTTCAAATTCGTATTTCCCTGACCCTTTAACGTCTCCTGGGGAGGAGAGTAGTATCAATGGGATGGTATCGAGGTTTCCTGTTGATCATGAAATAAACTCAAAGATATACTTGTGGAGGGGACAGCCGTGGAACCTTGAGGTTGATGCTGTTGTTAATTCTGCAAATGAGGTAAGCACTAGGTTTTCCCTATCCTATCATCCGTTAAGATGCAAAATATTTTGAAGAACATGCATTGCTTTAACCTTGGATTTCGAGAACCTTGCATTTTTGCACTGACGCATGTATGTTATATGGTGAAGCCAATATGGAAGCGAAATGATGAGAAAAAGTCTGTTAGCAACATGGAATTGTACTGAATTGCTACATGATGATTGAGAAATAATTTTTTAAAAAAAGGATTGCTTTTTAAGGAGGCTTGATTCATTATCACTTAGATATGCAAAATTGACCTGCATGTGCATTGATCCCTTTAAGGATCAAAGTTCCTCACCCAACATTTGATTAGTTAAAGATGTAAATATTCTGATACGTTCTTTGCATGCTTGGTTGCAGAACTTGGATGAAGCAAACAGTAGTCAAGGTTTGCATGCAGCAGCTGGACCTGGTCTTGCAGAAGAATGTGCAACACTGGTATGCTAAATATTAATCAGGAAGAAATGATATGGGAAGTGTTTCCATGGATGCACTTCATGATATGATGCACCATTATGATAATTCTGTTCTAATCTATTCTTTAGTGTATGACAAGCTTTGTGATTCTGAAGCAAGTTCTTGGGAATAAGTAAACCTGAAGCAAGAATGACTTAATGTGGCTTTTATGGATAGGGTGGATGCAGAACAGGGATGGCCAAGGTTACTAATGCATATGATCTTCCTGCTAGGTGTGTATGCCCACATTCTTGTACAACTTGAGAGTGTATAAGATGATGTTTTTACAAGGATATTATCAGACATTTGCATCTGCTGCACTTCAATGACGTTCTCAAGAAATCAGACTGATAATGCATTTGTGTATAAATACGAAATGTGACACTTTCCCACATAATATTTTCACATGCCTTTGTTTTTCTTTAGTTCATCATTTATAGCATGATGTCATTATTTTGTTTTGATCATGCATGGGTCAGTTTTGTGATCATGCTGCATGAGCTGTGGTTCAGAGCTCGCATTTGAGCAGCCATACTAACTTGCTTGGTATATTTTTCAATTTGGAATTTAAGTATTACATTTGATTCAGTTTGCAGCAAAACTGTTATAGGTTAAATTTTAGTCATGAAATTTTGTCACGATTGAAAACTGATGGTTTATGTATCATATTGTTAGGAGAGTTATCCATACTGTTGGTCCCAAGTATGCAGTGAAATATCATACTGCTGCAGAGAATGCTTTGAGTCATAGCTATCGATCTTGCCTTGAACTTCTCATTGACAATGGTCTTAGGAGGTTTGTGTATTGCGGATGCTATATAATGTATTTCTTGAATTTGTTCATCTATTCTGTTGTTTTATGGAGTAAGATATTTAATATCCTTGACATGTATGAATGCAGTATTGCTATGGGCTGTATATACACAGAGGCTAAAAACTATCCCCGTGAACCAGCAGCACATGTGGCTATAAGTGAGAAATTTTCCTACGTGTTACAGCTCTTTGTCTGATTCTGTTGATGTTTTCCGAAGTAAATATCTGGAATTCCAAAGTAATTTTTTTTTGGTATTACATTTTGCAATTTTTATTTCATTATATGATGCTGTTATTCCAAAAAGTGGTGAATAAAAATTCAAGGAAATTTTGAAATGCTTTTCTTATCAAATGAACAAGAAAAATAATAGTACAAGATGTTATATTTTGAATATGTGCACTGGATTGATGCCAGTTGTGCCTCTAATTTTCCTAAGTTGACTCTTTCATGTGCTTGGGAAGTATAATGTGGTTGGAGCCATTGACTTTTGTGGAATCTTCATTACTTTTTAAAAATTCTTTTAATTGACATACATGATATTTTCGTCACTGATGCATGGTTTCTACAAGGGCTAAAGCTCTTAAAAAAACTCTGTGTTTCATTTACATGCCTGTGTTTCATATTAATATGTTATTGAAACTGTTTTGGAGGTCGAATGTTTCTGGGTTCAAACTTTTTCCTGTTCTTCAGGGACCGTTCGGCGATTCCTTGAAAAGCAGAAAGATAAAATCACTGCTGTTGTTTTCTGTACTAGCACATCATCTGATACTGAGATCTATAAGAGGTATTATACTATTATTATTCGATTCTGCTACCTTGCAAAGATGGCTTGCTTTATTTGATGGTTATTTTTCTTTTGCTTAAAATAAATGTTATGGACTTAAGGTGTCTTCTCATTTAATATTGTAAATTGTAGATTGCTTCCTCTTTACTTTCCTCGAGATAAGCATGAGGAGGAGGTGGCCATATTTAAGCTTCCTGCTGATGTTGGGGATGAGAATGGTGAGACTATCATTGATGAGCGTAAAATCAGAATAAAGCCATTGCCCAAAAAGACAACCCCAAAGCCTCCCCAAGCTCCAGTCGAACTCCCTGTTAGTGATGTAGGTTTGGTACGAAGGTCAGTTAACACTATTTCATGAGAAAAATCTTTTATATTTCCCTACGTTTTTATATTCTCTTCTTGATTATAGATTGATCCAAAAATGTATTATTATGTGCAAATATTTGGAAATTAGGTGTATCTATATCACAACCTTGTGCATATGTTGGTTTCATATGCTCTTTTTCCCAAAAAGTTAATTGGTTAATATATCCAATTAACTAAGTAGTTTTCATGGTGTAATAAAGCTGCACTTTGCTTTGGATTTCTTTCAACCATTTCCTCGTGATAGTGAGTTTAACCTATAACCAGAGTAGTTTTTATTCCATAGCCTGGAAGTGTAACAAACTTACTTCTCTGAGTTTTCCATGGCACCTTTTATTTATTCTCTTCCAATTATCGTGTTTCTTATTTATTATGATAAATGATCACGGCGTATTTGAATTTCAAGTCATTGAATGACCTTATTGGATGATTGCTATCCTTTCAGGAACTCAAGTTATCTGGATACATATTTGGATCCCGCTTTCATGTCCTTGATCAAAGATCCAGATCAGAAACGGCAGGAACAATGGGAAAAAACTGCTCAAGCACAAGGTGGTTGGAATTGTGCTAAGATGTTTGGATTTGGTGACCTTGGTGGGCCTCCATTATCTGCTGCTGAAGAATACTCACTTCACTCCAGATACCTCACTAAGGCAAATTCTCTTAATCTTTCTGAAATTGCTGAGATGAAAATTGTGTAAGTGTATCACGCAGATCTCTTTTCATTTTTTCCATCTTGAGTTAGCATTCCTCTTTATTATATGTTATTATTTGTGGGATTGATTAAACTTTTACGTTTTCATTTAATAACTTGTGTTCTTCACAATCAATGTTACTGGAAGCACTTATGATAATAAACAAACCGCTGAATATTCAGACTGTTTACTTTCCCCTGCCTTTTTTCTTAATGTCCCATTTTTATTTGTTGGCTTTACTAACTATACGTGGGACCATGTTTTATTTATACTATGGAACTCATCAATTTCATATATTTTTTATATTGGTCCTGGTCTGAGACTGAGTATAATGTTTAGTTAGTTTTATTTGTATTATGTCAGTTACCGCGGGGGAGTGGACAGTGAAGGTCGCCCTGTTATGGTTGTTGTTGGAGCACATTTTCTGCTGCGATGTCTTGAGCTTGAACGTTTTGTTCTCTATGTTGTAAAGGTATTAGCTTACTAGTTGCTTCAATTGGACCTATAAAGTTTCCAGACATAGTCTCATTGACTACTCATCATTTAAACTGCTTGATTTTGGGAAAAGCTTTGTGGTTATGGACACTTAACACTATTCTTTTATTGAAAAATGGCTTTTGAGCTGAAATCATTTTTTGATTATTAATTTCAGGAATTTGAACCCTTGATAAAAAAGCCTTATACTATTGTATACTTTCACTCTGCAGCTTCTTTACAAATGTAAGTATTGTATGGTTATGAGAATTTTGGTTTAATTTGATGCACTTTAAGGAATTTACCATGGTGGGTTTGGTTAAATGTCTAAATTCTTTAGCTGAAAGCTTTTTGACCTGTTTTTTCTGATAACATTATTTTCAGTTATTTGTTATTAGCTCATAACCATCACATTTTAAACAATGAATTCTGGATGCCCATTTCCTTTGTGATATCAGTAGCATAGCTATTGGCTATGATGCTCTTCCTGGTGGGATCGTTGATTTTGATCTGATCATCAAAGATTAACATATATTAGAACAGATAGGAAGCCAACCACTATTGGGGGTAAGAAACCGTGTGATGCTATTGAAAATTTGAACTTGCTGTATAACTGCATGTGATTTTAATAATTTCCTTGACATTTATGATGGCTGGTTAATCTTCAAGTTTCTCATACGAGTCATTCTCTGAAATTTCATATAAAATTTTATGATATTAGAGCAATTCCCAGACACTTACAGAAATAACAGATGAGCGTTCATAAGCAATTGCATGATCAAAGAAGTAATGAAAACAAACAAAAGGTTATGCCTTTGTCTTTGGAAAATAGAATCTAGATTTGGAAATTTCTGTTATAATTAATACAAACCAGTCTTGGTACAGCACCATTATGCTGTCTTTGTATTGATGCATTTCCAGAACAGTCAATTTGAGTGTGAATTTTCTTTTTGTTCCCTGCTCATGTTACATTTTTTTTTTTTTGTTTCTGGAATAACCAGCCAACCAGACTTAGGATGGATGAGAAGATTACAACAAATACTTGGTCGGAAGCACCAACGTAATCTGCAAGTACGCAGCAATAAATATTCCGTCAAATTTGAACTTTCATATACAGTTGTAGTTTCTTGATCCTCTTTCTTGTGCTGTACAGGCAATATATGTTCTTCATCCTACCTTACACTTGAAAGCTGCAATTTTTGCTCTGCAAATGTTCGTGGACAATGTGGTATGTCTCAATTATTTCTCATTGAAGAATCATTTTACTGTTCAGGAATCTTGATGTAACTCGATGTTCTTGGAATTTCCCTACAGGTGTGGAAGAAAGTGGTATATTTCGATAGGCTTCTGCAGCTATTCAGATACGTTCCTCGTGAGCAGTTGACCATTCCCGATTTTGTGTTTCAGTTGAGTGATCTAGTTTAATCTTTTTATTATTTCAAACAAAACATGCCATCATTTCTAACCTATAGGCAAGGGGCATTCTTCTGCGGTGTTATAATTATTTAATCCTAACAACCGTGTCAAGGATGCAATTGGATTGTTCAACTGTTTTCATGACTAACCTGTTTGTTGATATGATTATTGCAGGCACGATTTAGAAGTGAATGGTGGAAAGGGTCTTATTGTGGATCCCAGGACGAAATACGTATATCATCGACCGTAGAAATAAAATATATGGTTCCATCAATTGATAAAAGCCATTGATTCTTGGTTTGATTTCGCATCAACCGTATTTTGTAAGCAGATGGGGGTTTTATTTGGTGGTTGCTCATGGTGTAGAAATAGCTATTCTTAATTTATTGAGCAAGGGTATGTTTGTTTTATGATGGGGAAAGTAATTTTATTTCTCTGGTATCATCTTAAATATTTATTAATAATATTTCTGGGTGATCTGAGCTTCTAGTCGAACTGTGCTGTTGACTCTGTAACGATGTCTTTCTCTTTCTCACAAGCGCATACATTTGCTCTGCAAAGTTCACCGAGTCATTAACACGTTTAAATCGAAATAAAATTTGATTTGAATGCTCGTGAGAGTTCAGACTCCCGTTAAGGTTTTGAAATTGAAATCGATATAACGGGAATTTCAGATTTGTTTCAAAATTATTGTTCGAAATCTGGTTTAAATTAAATTAATTTTTAATTTTTAAATTTGAATTTAATTATGATATAATGGCAATTTCAAATTTGTTTAAAAATTATTGTTCGAAATTTGATTTAAATTAAATTAAATTTTAAATTTTAAATTTTAAATTTGAATTCAATTTAAAATAAAAATCAAGTCAATCAAATTTATTCAATTAAAATTGTTTAATAAAAATAAGTTTAATTTTTATATTTAATTTTAAATTTGATCATATATTTAAATTCAAATTCCAATATATATAAAAGTAAAATAATAATTTTTTAATTAAAATAATAAAAATATATTAAAATTAAAGTAAAATAATAATTTTTTAATTAAAATAATAAAAATATATTAAAATTTAAAATTTTAGATTTATGAATTACTTAAATTAAATATTTAAAAATTTAAATTTAATTTATTCGATAAATTAAATTACGCGATTTCAAAATTTACTTGACAAGTACCATATTAAATATGAATTTTATGGGAGTTAAACCTAAATAATTTATGACTACTGATGAATTATTTACACGCCAGGCTATCGTCTTATGTTTTTCGGCGATGCCTTCGCCTTTCGGGGGTGCAGTGCTCACTGCAAAGGGAGAAACGACAGAGAAAACTAACGCCGCAAGCAAAAAAAACAGATACGATAGGACTGGGCCCAAGTAGGCTACGGCCCTATCGACCCACAAACATTCCACGTGTCAGGACTACGTTGAATAACATACGCAATCCCCTCATCCAGATTGCATATGGTTTTGATTTTTGACCCATCTAAATTTTGATATTTTCCTTTATTTCCTCTTTAATTTTAATTTTTGCCATTTCCTACCTCTCTCGCTCCATCCACTCTGTGAAAGCCTGAAACTAATGTACTCTCTTTTTTCATAAGATGAGAATCTTAATTTCGTGAGGACGAAATTAAATAAGGAATTTTATTTTTTCCATCAAAAAAAGGAAAATTCTTTTTCCTGGAAAAGAAAAATGGTGCAGACCCTTTCATGGAGTAGTGCCTTAACAACCTCCGGAAACACGGCTGTTTATGGAACAGAGGTAGTGGGAAGGAGGCATTTTGAGATAACTGGAAAAGCCCATATGAAATCTGGGATTGGTATACAAGCTCTCTGGCATGGGTATGTACCAAGTTTTTACTTTAATGGCAAACCCAATTTGTTAAAGAAAAGGAATTTGGGGGTTAAAGCCGGGTGGCCATTTAGAGGAGGTGATCAGGCGTTGGATGCAAGCTCAGAGCGTAGTGAGACTGCTAATGAGGATATACTGATTTTCTTTTTCCAGCTAGATTTGGCTACTCAAGTACAGGTTTGATGACAGCTTCCTTTTATCTAGGATATGGCTTTTTACCTTTTTATTACATGGACAGGTGTTCCCACTTATGTTGTGTTTTGTGGATTTGCAGCGTGCTTTGAATTTGGAAGAATATGAAATTGCACAGCAACTTAGAAGCAAGCTTACTGAGGTTAGAGATCCCACATCTTATCTCTATAACAAATTGCTGGATTCTTTTTTAAGCATGGCGATCAACTGTTAAAGAAATTATTGGTTTGGCAGAATCTTTTACTTTTATTTTTGCCCACTGCATGCATCAGTTCTTTGTGTACTATAATTGACTTAAGAAACTGTATGGTTGCTGCAGAGGATCAATTTTATAGAACCTTCATGTGACAATATCATAACATCATGAATTTATGTATCCTCGATTGCCATCATGTGCATCCAAGTTTCTTCATGATGAATAGAGTTGGCAAATGCGTATGCAGCGTGTTTATTAACAAGTATTTTGCTCTGAAGGTTGAAGCAGAAATCCTTAAGCAGCAAGATGCAAAAAGAGGTTTATCATCAAAGAGTGAAGCCCAAGATAAGGCTATAAGTCTTGTGCGTCTACGGTGAGTCCTACACTTATCTTATGCACATTTTGGAGTGCAGATAATTGAGTTTTGAGAGAAAGTGTTACTGTTGACTGATTTTCTTTATGATTTATTCTCTTGATTCATTTGGGGTCCTTTGGACTATTGATTCTATTTGTTTCATTGCAGCGCAGAACTGCAGAATGCAATTGAGAATGAGAATTATGCTTTGGCAGCTCAATTACGGAATGACATTTCCAAACTCGAGGCAGAATCTTTGGCTGCATCTGCAAAAGCATTGGCACATGAAAATGCACAATATGCATTTCGTTTGGGACAGAAAGTTCAGCATAAAATTTTTGGTAAATATGATTTCCACTACATTATTTCGACCTTCTTTTCTTTTTCCTCCTTTTTGTTGTTCTTGTCCTTCATCCTCCGTGAATGCTACCATAAAATGCAGATGGTAGTACTGGGAATTGACTTCTTTGCCTTTTTCATTAAATAATTCCTGTTTCACTCTGTAAATTGATACTGTTTCTCATGATAGCAATATGCTACTGCTTTTGTACTCGTTCAGTCCCCCCCCCCCCACCTCTTATTTGTAAAGACAGAGAGAGTGAGAGAGATGGGATGAACGGAAGGGAGGACAACACTGTAGAGCCTTACATCTGTCTGGATTTCCAGTGACAAGCACTAATATGAGGTTCTTGTCCTCTTTTTTACTGTCTTCCCCTGCCTGTTTATCTTATTCAGGTTATCGAGCCGTAGTTTGTGGGATGGATCCAGTGTGTTGTGAATCAAGTTCATGGATGGAAGCTGCACAGGTTGAAAAGTTGTCTAGCGGTCCTAGTCAGCCATTTTATCAGGTTTGATTAGTACTACTTTTGTATTTCTTCTGGAGTGGGTTGGTATAATCTTCCTTATATTTTATATATTGGTTATTACATTTGTTCATTTAATGCAAGGAACCTAATGGATGACCTTTGATCTGCTCCTCTTCCGTGAAGCCTCTTTCATTTTGCAATGGACTTCTTTTTGCTTTGTTGTGACCACATTAATATGACACAGAAACCTATAGAACGTAATGTATACATAATTTCTGTACAGAAACCATAAACATTTGGATCAGCAAAATCCAAGCAGGTCATAGGTGTGCTTCCTTTAGATTATACTGCACAAGGAAGAGATATATCAAACTCTATAATGACCTAACTTCCCTTGCCTATATCCTAGTCGATGATCATCCAAATTTTGGAGCTTATACACATGGCCTTCATTGCTTTTCTTTTTTGACTAATAATCACATAACCAGTTAGCCTTTGCTACAATCATCCCCGTGGAAAGCCTATTTCCTTTGGGGTCTGTGAGTGGATAGTGCCCTTACTGAGGTCATTCCAGCATTTGAGGATGTATTTGATATCCACAATTAATATTCACGTGATGTATTCTTTTAATAGCAGGAGGATTTTTTTTTTCAAAATGAAAACAGAAAAATGAAAGAACCTTTGTTTAAATGTTTCAGTAAAAAAAAAAGTCAATATTATTATTCACATTATTTCTTACATAGTCAACTAAATAAGAACCTCATAAATTATGGTGAGAAGGAAGAACATGCTTTCAAGCGGTTTAAGGTCAAGACACTGTAGGCAATTCTGCAATGTAATATTTCTAATGAGGGAGATTATCATCTGCCACTGAAAGAGGGAGAGCAGGGTGGGGGTCAATTTAATCATATATTTCTAATGAGGTTCTCTGTTGTTCACCAGGTCTTGGTTGATGTATATGCAGACCCCAATCTACTAGTGACATATGGTAAACCATTTCAGTATTGGTATTATATCCATTGTCATCGCTTTTTAATTTGATCACATCAGCATTTGGAACTGCAGTTCTCTTCAGTCTTTTCGCTTAGTTCTTACCTCTAAAAGCAAAATTTATGACAGATGTTTGTATTTTAGTAATTTTTTGCAAGTCGTCTGGCTACTGCACTGGTGAACTCAATACATGTTTTTCTGTGCTGCAGTTCCTGAGGAGAATCTTTTAGCCCCAGAGCAACCAGACTTGGTGAGTGGAATGTAATTATGAAACGAGATACTTGATTTATCCTCTTTGACTCAATCTGACTTCTGATATCCATGTGCAGAGAAGGTTCGATCATCCCTATGTTTCTTTTCTATTTTACGGGATGGATGCAGCTGGAGATTTCATTCCTATCAAGCAGTTGCGTGAAAAGTACAACAGGCCCCGGCATGAAATTCCCCTTGATCCAGAAGGTGATGAAGGTGGACGCATTGCATGAACAAATGAGGCCTGATGTCCATAGCAGTTTGCTTCAAACGTATCATTGGTGTCTCCGGAGAAACATCACATTCCTTGCCAGAACAACCATGAAGCAAGCGTATGACACTGATTTCATGTATTATAGCCATAGTATATCTCTTTCCTTCTTTTTGCCTTTCCTAGAGTAAAAATGATACTTTCTGATCAGTTGGAGATATCATCCATTAAACCTTTTACTGAAATCAGAAATTTTCTGGCATGAATTGGTTTTCACCACTCACTGATTACGGTTCCTGCTATAGTAACATTATAGTTATTTATAGTGAAAGCATACGAGGATAAGGATGAACTATTATTGATTTCGACGGATTCAAGGATGAGATTAAACATGGCCATATGATCCATACAGGCTAAACCAATTTGGTGTCGCATAAAAGATCGCCTTTGAGGCCATTTATTATGAACAAGGAGTGGACTTTCTTGAGAGAATCGATATTTTTGCAGAAACCCAGGAGAGCAAAACACGGGTTTGAAGAAATTAATTGCACTGAAGCTTGAGACATATCCATCGAAGGGTTGTCATTAGTGTAAGAAAGACATCCATTGAAGGTTAAGATTTTCTCTTGTTAAGAGAAACTGAAAACTTGAGTGAGAAGCTTTATCACCATTTTTATTCAAGTTTAAAGCTTTCTGGTTAAACCATCCCGCCATTTTGTAACGTGGTTTGGTTTTTTCAGTAATGATTCGGTTGTTCTTTTCAAAGTAACTCCGAGACTTACGCAATTTATTTGTTTCTCTCAAAAGGATTGTCTTTGACACCATTTTGTCGGTGTAAAGGTATGTTTGGTCGGACACGCAATCCAGTTTATGTTTCCTCTTTTGCCCTTTAGCAGCAATTGGAATCCTTTTCGTTTTTTTTTTTTTTCAATTTTTAATATTTATAGAGTATAAATGAAAGTAAAAATTAAAGAAAAAATAATTTTAATGGGTTTAAGCTTTTTTCTTTTTTTATTTTTATGCATATAGGTAATTAGAGAGTAAAATTAGAATTTTACTCACAAGTAATATTAGTTAAATTATTATTTTATAATAATATTTTATGTTAAATATAATAACTAATAATTAATTTGATGAATTTCAATCCATCAAAATAGGGATGTCAATGATTAGAGTATAGAAAAGGTAAAGTATTCTCCAACCTTATCTCTAGAATTTTATTTTATACACATTTCTATTTTCATACTCATACTCATACCCAACAAGTATTTTAACTTTATTCCTATCTCTATCCCTATATGGATTTAATGAGTATGGGTAATTCTCATATCAATATCTTTTTAAAAAGATAAAAATAAAAAAATATATTTTTTATTTTTATCTTATATATTTAGATTTTTTTATAAATATATATTAATATATATTTTTCAATAAAAATATATTAATTGTAATTAATCTAAAATAATAATTTATATTATTTAATAATAAGTTTATTAACTAAATATATATATAGAGTCTAGGTATGAGATAAATATTATATTATTCGTCATCATCTCTGTATCCAATAAAATTTTTATAATTATATTTATCTCTATTCCTATACCTATAATTTAATATTCGTCTCAATTCTCATTCGATTTTTCATTGGGTATAAATAAAATTAACATTAATAAATCAAAATAATAATTTACGTAATATGATAACTTTAAATAATATAATTATAGCTCTCGTTACCAAAATCGAATTAATTAATAGAATTTATTATGAGTTTGTGTTAAAGTTAAGCCAAATTTATGAGTCGACTACCCACTATGATCTTTAAATATAGTCTATGACACTAAAAATGAAGTATAAAAAGAATAAAGAATCAAAAAATAAGGTCAAATTTAAACAACTCTTATGCACTGCCATTTGATAAAGACAAAGGAAATTTTAATAATAATATAATGTTTGGAAGTACTAGATTATTGGACATGATTTTGTTTATCAAATTTGTTTGTGGATCCCCCATAGTTAAAGTCAGCTTATGCTTTAGAAAATCATTATTGGTCATGGTCATGATCAGACCAATAAACAAAGTTAAAAACTAGAAAGGGTTTAATGATAAAGAAGTAATAAACAAACAAGTGGATCTATTATTATCTTATTGTGAAAGAAATTTTTTTAATTTTATAAGAAGAATTTTAAAGAATTGATTTTTTGTTTTGTTAGTTATATTTTGAAAAGTTGATAAATTAATATAATAATTAAATTATGTAAAAGCATTTTTTATATTACTCTTGAAATTTAAAAATGTCTACTAATTATATATAAATATTAAGAGTTTATATTTTTATATATTTTTATACACTGATAATATAAATTTTTTAATTTCACAATCAGATTTAAGAGATTGTTATATTTTTTATTTTTTAATATATCACAAAAAGCGTGTATTACCTTATTAATCATGATCATAGAGCAAAAATTATAGTATAAATAAAATAATTTCTCAAATATTAATCTAAAAAATGGTACCTTTCTTTGAAAAAAATAAATAAAAGAAAATACGAGAGGCCAAATTATAAATAGAAAGTAAGTAAAACCTGAAAATAAAAATAATAAATAAATAAATAAATAATAAATATATCAACTTTATCCATATCGATGGAAAATTCGATTTTTGCTCTAATGAAAATAAGGATAAGTATTAAATTTTAAAGATGAAAATGAGTATAATTTTAAATTTTTTATTGAGTATAAGAATAAGTAATATAATATTTGTCTCATATTTATATCTATATCTTTTATTTATTTATATATATTTAGTAAATAAAATTTTTATTAAAAATATAAAAATTTAATTTAATTTAATATATTTTATTTAAAAATATTTTTAATATATATTTATAAAAAATTATATAAATATATAAAATTAAAAAAAAAACAAATTTTAATTTTTACTTTTTCAAAAAATTAAAATACGAAAATTATTTATATTCATTAAATATTTACTAAATATAAATAAATTTAAATATATCTATTAAATATAAAAAAAATAAATATAATACAAAATATGAAAATTAAAAAAAAATGCTATACAAATCACGTACCGTAACCATGACATCATGGGAAGAGTAGCACTGAGACTTAGGTGATAAAATATAATAAAAAATTATATTGAAATTGATAGGTGAAGAATGATTGGGTCAGAGAGTATCTAAAGGTTAGGCAAGCAATGGGTATTTTGACTATGACCACAGAGATTGTACGACAAATCAAGTCAGACAATGACTGGGACGCTTCTGCTTTCTGCTGTCATAAGCTGGGAACAAAAGTTAGATCTTCTCCATTCCCTCTCCACGCTCCCTTTCCTCGCGTGATCTCCACTCTCTTTCCCTCTTTCTCTCTTTTTTTTTTTTTTTTTTTAGAAAAATGGGATTTGAAAAATATTTCAAGACAGAAACATCAAAAAATGTTGGGTTGAGAGTTGAGTGGTGGTGCAACTAAAAGAAACAACATGTGGGACAAGTTTTAGCTGAAAGTCATGCCCATGTTTCTGCAATAAGACAGCCCAACTGCTGCATTGGAATTCGGAGCCAAACATTACAACAGACAAGCCACACATTATATCCTCTTTTTGTGTAAACTTAGAAGAATCTATAAATATATATATATATATATATATATATATATATAATTTCATTCCAGCCCACCTGGTTTAGTCAGGCTTGTCCTTTCTTTTTTCTTTTGTAACCTTCACATAAAACATACTATTTGTTTTCTTCATTTTTTTTATTTGACAATTTATATATTTTTATCATATAAAATATTAAAATATTTATATTATATTTTATACAAAAATTATATATTATAATTCATATTAATACAAAAATATAAAAATTTTTATTTTATTAATCTTATATATGATTATTGCTAAATTTTTAAATTTTATTATTTTTATATTATATTCATGTCGTATTATCATATTATATTTTAAATTATCAAATTTTATTTTTTCTCAACCGATAAATCCACCCCAAATCCTAAAGTTAGGAATTTATTTGTTTTTGGGTTTTCACCTTTTTCATTCCCTGTGAACATCTCATTGTCAAATTGCCCGGGAATCCAACATTTCTAAGACTGTTGATATATAATGACTTGAAATTTTAGTTCCCTCTTTATCTTCTCAGTTGTTATCGTCTTCTTGAACGAATTGTTGAGGCATTCCATCCTGGTCATAACCATAACGGTCACGTCGGCCGTTACATTATTAAAAGTGGATGTATACATTTTCCATTTGCCTTTGCATAGGTTACATTGTCACGGTAAAAGGAAGCTTGTAACTTGTGTTTCTGGATCCCAATCTGGTTTTATATGCATTGTGTGTAATAGTATTACATTTCCAGACATTTAGCAAAATATTAACCAGACAAGGCAACAACCGCAAGTACAGGCATTGTTAGAATCAGCCCTAAAACACGGGGAGAGCTCTCATGGTTTCACTAAATTCACAAGCTTGGAAGAAATCATGCAACATTATTTATGGATAATACAAGTTGTCCGTAACCACTCAAAGACAGACAATCAAGTGTAGCCAAATTTCAAGATAAGAAATGTACAAAGGCAATCCCCACGGATCATGATAACCTCACTTATCGAAGACATGAAGCAACAATGACCTAGTTCCCTCTATAGTACTCCTCAATTAATTCATTAAAGCCTGTTTTGGTAATTAGGTTAATGCAAGAGATGGAGGATTACCTGCGGGACATCTTTGCCTGCGAGGCCGTCTAGTTGTCTTCCCCCATCCGGTAAGGCTTCTATCCTCCAGCCCCACTTCAATATTATTAAGCTGCTGCGTCAATGGCGTGCAAGTTGTGGCGGCTACCAAAGAAGGAGATGAGCTAGTTACTGACCGTCGCCTCCCCCTGCCAGACCCACTTCTGGTTAAGTTTCTTCTCATTAATCCTGAATGCCACGAATGTCCCATTGCTCTCATAAGCCCTCCAAATGTCTGAAGATCTTCTGTTACCTCATGTCTTGATAGGGAAGCAAGGCCTGGAAGGATGTCCCTTTGGAAGTCCCTCCGCTGCCTTCCTCGCCTTCCCTGGCCCTTTCGCGTTCGAGTTGTTAACGAAGAGGTAGTTCCTGTTTCCTCCACTTTAAAGTTTTCAGGAACCAGAGGCTTGGGCATATAATCCTCTTCCTTCATTTCTGCTAATTTCAAAATCATTGATTCAAAGTAATCAATCTCTTCTGAGGAAGATTCATCTTGATCCCCAGCTTTACCTCTCAAAAGATGCCCGAGCTGGATCTCAAGATCCTCGCAAAAAGATGAAATTGTCTCGACAAACCAATTAAAGGGATCTATCTGAGAAGTTTCAGATGAATTGCAATTTACATCATCCAAAAGGCTGTACTGACCAGATGATGAGATGGCAACTATTGCCTCAGCTGCACTCTTGATAAGTTCATCCTGCAGGCAGTCATCTTTGCTTTGTGCTGATTGCAAAGGTAATTCACACGCCTTTTCAAGTAATTCTTCTCCATGAATGACATCCTCAAGCTCAGGAACAAGTGGAGCTTCCAAATCTATCCCTCCAGTCATCTTCATGCTGGTGCTCAGAACAGAGGGTACAAAAGAACCTTCATCCTCATCAACACAGGAGTTCAAGTCAATTTGATGTCTCAAACTAGATAACTTTGTGTCTGCTTCCTTCTCTAGGGCAGAATTCTCTGCAACAATGTCTTGAATCTCGTCAGGAACAGTCATATCACAAGGTAAGTTAATATCAAGTAACCTATTTCTCCCCTTATTTTCTGCTTCACCTTCAGATGGTTGAGGAACAGATGCATATGGGGAGGTAAAAGAAGACTCATTCTTAGAAGCATACTGCTTTTCAAAAATGGGAATCCCTAGAATCTTTTTATTGTGCAGGCATTCACTTATTTCACTCCTGCTGGCATTGACATTATTGGAGAATGAATCTGACTTCACATTCTGTGTAAATATTTGACTGAAACCATTACCAGTCTCATTTTTATTGGTTGACTGCTTTGGAGAAGACTGAGAGAAGCTCAACTCTCCAACATTCAAATCCCTACCTGCACTAGTGGCCTCATTCTTATAAGCGGGCTTGGCTCGTAGCCATGGCAGCCCTGGAAGATTGTCCTCATGCTTTCTTCCTCCATCTATTTGAGGACCTTGTTGCAAAACTGGCTCATTAGATGAACTCTTTGAAAGCACAGCATTCAAATTCACATCACTTGTAAACTTCATATCAGCACTATTTCTGCAGTTGTAGGGGTCAGTTGAACCATGAATGGTGAAGTGCTCAAAGACCCCCTTACTATCATTACTACAGTTCAGATAATCATAACTGGTGGAAGGAAATCGAATTGCAGGTTCCTTGGACCCCGATGAGGATCCATAATCAAAACCATTTCGATTGGGCAATTCACTTTCAAAACCTGGGTTAAGTCTAGAATTGCTACTCATCTGCCACTTCTCTCCAAAACTCCCATTGCTCTGGGGTGCTATCACAGAACTCTTACTAAAAGAACCAGATGAATTCAAAATTGGGTGAGTCTTAACTGACATTGACTTGTGGCTTAAGCTACTAGAAGGTTTTTCCCAAGAAGAAACTGAATGAGACCATGGCTTTATAGGATCACAAAAAGCAAATGGATTCAAACTAGGTACATTGGAAGTCATGGTTGACTCTGGATGGCCGATATTGGATAATATTTCCCTACTTTCAGAAACTTCTAAACTGTGAAGCATTCTCTCTCTTGAGAGATCTGCCTTGCTTTGATCAGTTAGCGAAAATGTTGGAGGATCATGACCCTTGTCAAAAAGAACCTGTACTTGCTGAGAAGATACAGGCAACTTCTCTGGCTGAAAACCTTGAGAAATAGATTTTAAGTTGCTTTTACCATGCCCTGCAAACCAAGATAATATTCACATGAGAATAATCAAAACTACATGTAAAATTACGATAGGACAGTCCAAATATCAGTTTTTTTTTGTCTAGTGCCAAAAAAAAAAAAAGAGACAACACCACATAATTTATTTTGTCCACTGACTACAAGCACACTCAATCATAAAAATAAAAATGTTGTTATCCATTATCATCTGGACAAGATGTGGCAAAGAAACTAGACTAATGCCAATCAGCCAAAGCCAAAGAATATAATACAAGACCTGACAGGTAGCAAATGAAAAGAATTTTAAAAAAAAGGAAATAATGCAAGTTCAGTAGTTCACAAATGAGCATTACCTGCTTCAAGCACATGGGAAAAGAATCCTCTAGCATTTCCATTGTTCTTCACATGTATATTATTTATGGACCTATTATCACTTTGGTGATGTGAATTCGCAGAAATGTCTTTTGGCAAATCAAGAAGCTCTTTCTTTGGTTTAGCAAGCAGTTCATGGCCTCCATGATAGGGGCCGTGGCCTAGAAAGTCAGAATATAGAGAACCATTGGTTTCTTCAATCTGAACAGGCTCATTCAAGTCAGCCAAGCTATTTTTTCCCCTCAAACATGAATTGGATCTTGAAGCATCACCTAGGCAACCAGTCTTCCCTACATCACCATGAAATTGCTTCGCACCACTTGTAGGCCCAATTTTCCCATTTCCATTTGGCAGACAACTTGACCGCTCTGCTTCTTCAGTATCAATGTACTCATCGGCCGGCAGTTGAAGATCAAACATTTTCCTTCTCACTTTTGTGGGTCGGCAATCTAGCACCTCAACATCCTTTGAATTAACTCCATTTTGCGACAGAAAGGGACCAGCTTGGCCGCTACTTCCCTTCACAGAACTTAAGGGAGAATGACTATGTTCAACACCAGATATTGATGGTCTAGCACAAACAGAGCTACCCACAGGGAAGCTGCGAATATGCCATTTGTGAGCATCTTCAGTTGTAATTTGTGAGGCTAACGGGCTTGATGACAAAGATGGCTCAATAGGGATCCAATTTTTTTGTAATTCTTTCTTTTTTATTTCATCCATCAAGTCCCTTTGTATTCTGTACAAACGATGAAGCTCGGACACCTGGATAAAGACAGAGAACTCAGATTCTTAACTATCTACAAAACAAAGTGGGGTATATAAACAAGCAACAATCAACTTCATTGAAACATGCCAGGTGAAGACCATATAAAGCTAAATTAAATACAGGCATACAAACAGTAGAGACCTCATTACCTGATTCTTAAATATTGCCTCATGCTGAAGCATTGTTCGCTTCAATATGTCCTTGTCAAACCCAGGATATGTATCTGCAAAGGCCCCTGGGGAAAAGCTCTTGTAATACTGACCATTTGTCAAGGATTTATCTCCATAATAAAGTGGCCAGCTACAACTGTTAGAATCGTCATCGAGATCCCTCATTGAGTAATATCCAGGCAGAAAACTTTTAGGCTGCACTTTTATTCCCATTCCTGAATCAATAAACAAGTCTAAGTAATTTGACATAAGATAAACAATCATAACTACACAAATCTTAATAGTTATTCGCCTAAGGAAATTACTTGCAATGTTATCCATTCACATTATTAATCAAACCAGACAAACCGTAGATGATGGTTACACATATATATATCAAAAGAGTAAAATTTTCTATAAATTCTCTAAGTATAAAAGAATTTTTAAAAATGTGAGAAAATTTCTCTAACAAAGATGCATTTTGTTAAAAACCTTGGAAGATAGTCATTGGAACAAAAGAGGGCACCTTTACACTGCTAATCCAGGGATCCTATCCTGCCTGAACCCCAAAAAAACAAAAATAACATGAATCACAAGCAATTATTAGTCATTTGCATGCACCAGTGGAATCAACATAAACCTCAGGTTTCCAGGATGTTAAGGTGACACACGATCAAATACTATAACATCTACAAGAAGCCTACAAAGGGTGGCATTGATTATGGTAGTCGTGACAAGGGATCAACTCAAGATGTTGCCTGTTTAAAGAAAGATTGTTTTAGATTCAAACATTGTTCAAACCTACCCTACGCAAATATTCATGATTTATGATTTATCCCAGGTACCAAAGAGTTTAAAGAAAGATAAAGGGACATTTGGTGTCATAATATCAATTTCTCTAAAACCACCCTACGCAAAAATTCATGAATAAAGCATATACCATGGATTATTTCATTGACAAAATCTAATTGCAGCAAGAAAGGAGAAAGCCAAGAAGCAGGAACTTCAAACCACCTTTAACTTCAAAGAGAAAAAAATCAGTTGACTGCTTCACTGTCAGTGACTTGACAAAAATAATTTAAAAAATAAAAAACTTCAAGGATAATTGAATAATCACAATAGTTGCAACCTGAAGAAAAAAACTAACTTGCTAAAGCAACAAAAATTATTGAATGATCCATTTATATTTCGCATAAAAATGACTAGTAATATTGAACAAATTTTAACATGTCATATAGTTGAAGGTCCAGGTCATATTCCAGGTTGAAGTGTGAATTCAACAGCAACTCCAGGGAATACAGAAACCATCACAAGAATAAAGGACACAGTCACCAAATATGGCTGAGTTTTGCCTTGCTACCAGAAAATCACAATATTGAAGACAACAACCCTCATTGATGCTATTCGCTCTTTAAATGGTGTGTGCCATAACAGCAGTCTCATCAACTAAGAAGCTAGGAGCAATAATTCTGTAAAGATACCCATTAAACCAAGGAATCATCACAACTTTTTTTTTTTGGTAGAATGTCTCCATACGCTAAAAGGTTCCTATGCATTGTTTAAGCTAAAATGTAAAAAAATTGTGCCCTATCATCTATAGCAAAATAGCATATCAAAAATTCTTAACTAATGCCACCAAAAGCAGACACATAAAACCAAAATTTAGAAGTATAATGTAAGCCACAACATCATCAATTAATCACCACACCTACTTCATACATGTTGAAAATTTCCAGATAAAGATAGAATTTTGCAGAAAAAGGAGCCGATAAAGCAGGAAAGTTAGGAACCCTATGATCAAGAAAGCAAAATCCATTTATGAAGAAATGGGACAATTTGACGCTAGATTGGTAAGAAAAGTTAATAGAATAGATCCCTCACAAATAAAACCTAAATTAATATGACATATTAGCAAATATTAACAGCTGAACATTTCATTACAAAACCTATGATCATCCATCAAATCAAACTTAACATCAACCTCAGTCCAGAAACCACAAAGTATAAGCTAAAAGAAAAAATCAAAAATAAATGAGGCAAAAAAAAAAAAAAAAACTCCAGTTAAGATTATTGGTTTAATTAACTCGATTACAAAGCCACTATAACCGCAGAATTTATCAAACTAAAAAAATAAATAAAGAAAAGAAAAGAAAATCTAGTTAACCAAATCATAAGATAATAAATAAAATAAATTATCTATAAGTCAAATTACCAGAAAGTGAAAAGGAACACAATTTTACCTCAGACCCACATCCTCTAATCACCTCTCCTTGAAGATTCTCCCATGGATTTAGTTGCTATACTTCCCCATCATAGATAATTCACAGCTCCCAAACCTCCCCAGGGTATCAACAAAAACTAAAGCTTTACAACAACAAAAAAAAATTACAGTAACAAATACAGCCAAAACAACCAAGTGGGTGCTTTTGTAACACCATTAAAGGAGCTTAGATCATCATCAGGTCGAAGAACAAAAAGCAGGAGATTTCGATCTACTGGGCCACTCCTTTCTCCCTCTCTCTCTCTCTCTCAAAAAAAAATACAATATTGTTAAAGTTGTAATTTTTATTTTCGTTTATAGAGAGAGAAGGTTGAGAAGAAAAAGCAAACGTCTGTTGCTTTGCTTTGGGGTGGTGTTAGAGAGAGAAAGAAAGAGAGAGAGATCCCAGATAAGAAATCTTCACACAAACAAACGACCTTCTTCTATGAACAGTGACATGAAATTTGTCAACATCCGGTCTCTTTTTATTCTCTGGTTTTCTTCACATTTCTTTTATTTCTCAAGATATTTTATATTTTTTCTTTTTTCCTTGGGTTTTTAAGGAACTAAATAAATGGGCATTTCTAGATTCTCTCCATCTCCCTTGATTTTGGTTCAGATATTTAGCAAAAATACCCGTTCTTTGTTAAACCTTAATTTAAGATTAAAACATCGTAATCTAGATTTTTAATTACAACCGCAACGTTAATGTTGTTTGTATTCGCGTTGCGGTTGAATTCAACTATCTATTACAGTCAAACAAACATAAATGCATCTTATTACAAGTTAAAAGAAGAAAAAAGCAAATTGAAATGTTTAAAAGAATAAATATTTTTATTTTATGTATAAAAATTAATTATTTTATTAATTTAATTTATCAAGAACAGCTTCTATTAGATCAAATTCAGTTTAATGTTTTCAAATCTAATCAAATTTTATCGATTCAATTTGATTCAGTTTATTTATTTTTTATTTTTTTAATATATATATAATTTTAATATATTTAAATAAATTTTAATATAAAATTATTATTTTTATTTTATAAAAATTTACAAATATATAAAAACTAAAAAATATATAATTTAATTTTTTTTAATTTTTCACCTTTCGATCTAAAATTCGATTCAAACATAATATATTTAATATTCGAATTGATTAAAAAAATCAATCTGAACCAAAACAAACTATAGTTTCCATTCGATTTTCAGTTTTCTTAATTTTTTTCTCACCTTTAGTTACTAAAACAAAAAATTTAACATTTAATATTAGTATGACAAGAAAGTTTGAAAAGATGGAACAAAATATTTTAATACATTTAGTTTAATTAATTCATATGATTAATTTTAAAATATAATATTTAATAAATTTGAGTTCAAATTTTATCGTATGTAAAATATTTACTAATGATCAAATTGTGACATATTTGATAAACATGGTAACTTTAAATATAATATAATAATACAAAACAAAAATATACAATAAATTAAAAAATAATATAATTTAAAATTTTAATAAAAATTATAAATAAATTTGATAAAATAAAATAATATTTATATTTAACATGTCGATATAAATTATGATATAATAATTTTATATTTTACTCGTATTTAGTTTGAAATAAACATTACACCAATATTCAAATTATCAAATTTACTCTTTTATAAAAAAAAGTGTTAATCAAATGGGTGTTGGTAATTAATTAACGCTAATTACATTTGAAGATTTCCCTTTTAAGCAGTGATTAATTGGTTAACACAGCAGACAAGAAGTGGGGCACTCTGACATTTTGCGAAGGATGAGGTTTCTTGAACTTTAGGAGATTAAATAAATGGCCTTCAGAATGAGACATAATTACGAGAATAGGTTTATTTCGATTAGGATTACGACCGTACATCGTAGTTGTTGTTGATTTTGATTGGTTGGATCCTCTTAACAGCGGAAGGCTAGTTTGTGGGTATTATTTAACTAATTTTACTACTTATTGAGACTTATTATTATTTAAAGAAAAAAATTTAAGAGTTGTAATCCTAACACGTGGCGCGTTTTGCAGGACATCTTTCATATTATCATGGGATGTGGCCAATAAAAGAGAGACTCAATCTCTAGAATGTTTGCAAAAACAAAAACTCTTTGATTATTTCTTGGATTTTTTTTTCATTTAAGTGGTTCTAAATATAACTATGATTTCACATTGAAAACGTAATTTAATTAAGTTATATAGTATTTAATAAATTTAAAATTAAAATATATATATTTTTACGTATAATAATACTAATACATATAAAAAATAAAAAAATCATATAAATTTAAATTTTTTGATAATTTTTTATTGATATTTATCACAAATATAAATTTCAATAAAATATAATACGTTAGATATAATTTGAGGAATTGAAGAATTGGTCAAATTTAGATTGTATATATGAAAAATAAGTAATATATAAGAAAACAAATGGTATGCCAAATGTCAAATTTGAGTGATTTACCATAAGATCGTTAAGGGTAAATAAAATTGTTTATATGATGACACAAATATGTAGATTTTATATGTAAAATAATAATGTGTCGCATAAAGGATTAAACAGATATTTCAATGTTAATGTTTGGTGTTCAAAATTACAAGAACATTGTTCTAATTTACATGAAATTTTGCTCATCAAAACCACAAATAAAAGAATGAAGTATGGAAGCTTCAACTCTTTATTAGGTTTGGTCTTTGACTATAAGATCAATGTTAAAAGGAGTTTGAAATATTTTCAAATATTTCACTGACTTTTTTTTTCTCTAGCCCCTTGATTTAATAATTTTTTTATACAAAAAGGATTTCGTAATCTAGAAGATAAAGGAGAAGAATTTTGCGAAGCCTTGAAGATTGAATCTCAAATATTATATATATTTATAATTTATGCAAATTATATTAAATAATTTGTCCAAAAATGAATTTCTTATACAAATTTTTTCAAGATAAGTTAACGTGTTCGATGGAGGAAAAAAATTAAATATTTCAACTCAACCCAAACTCGAGGGATTTCAACTTTGACTTAATATCATAATATCAATTTTTTTTTAAATTAGGTTTTGAGTCGAATAATAATTTTAAAAATTGGGGTCAGGTCAAAGTTGGATTTTTTGTAAACCCATCATGTCTTAACCTGACCTAATATATTATTTTTTAATTAATTATTTAATATTATATATATTCATATTAAAAAATAATATTTTTATATTAAAAATAATATATTATTAATTTTAAAGTCGAATATAATTTTATTTAATATCGAATTTGGTTAGTTCAGATATTTAAAAAATAAATAAAATGAGTTGAGTCGAGATGTGTTTGAGTATTAAAGGTATAAAGTTAGGTCAAATTTGAGGTGAACAAAAATCTACTCGGATTAAACCCACCCATAGCCATCTGTAAGATAAATATAATGACAAAAATAAACCTATTCAATAAGTGTTTTCTATTATATATATATATATATATATATATATATTACATAGTTTTTCTTTATTAATTTTTTTAAGAAAAAAAGTTGTCTTTTTGCCTTTTGTTTAACACAATTTATTGGTTCTTCTTAGGGTATGAATTGTAATTGCAATTGATAATTAATCCAAATTGCAAGTGATAATTAATGCCATTTTCTTTCAAATTCTTTTATAAATATTTGGACCAAAACTTTCTATATAGTATTAATAAATAAATTGTGGATATATACCAGGTCACCAACACCGCCTTTAAAGAGATATAGAGTACAAATTCATTTGTATGTAAACCATAATCATGGATGATTGGTCTTCAATTGTTTTTTGAAAAAAAAAATTCTTCAATATTTTGATGATCATGAAGAAGGGAAAGTTTGATAACATAGTAATTCTGTCAATGTATCTAAGAAATAAATATATTAAATCATTAGATATACAATTAAATTACAATGTATTTCAAAAATTAAATCATAATAGTTTCATATATAAATATATATATATATAAGAGGTAATAGGAATAAAAAAAGATTTAAATGAAAATTTTTAGGTGAAATTCATAAAGTTCATAAATTTTTTTACTATAAATTATTAAATAAAAAATAAAAATCAAAAGTGATAGATTGAAAATTTTTGTTATATAGATCAAGTGTGTAAAATTTAAAAAAATTTTAATAAATTTTGATTTTTTAAATAAATATTTTTAGTAAAAATATTGATATAAATTTTATCGTTAAAATTTATTATCAAATTTAAATTATAAATAATTTTTTACATATTATTAATGTTTACAATAAATTTTATCAATTTATCGATTTAAATTTTTTATTAAAATTTTTATAAAATCTTTTTTTTAATTCATAATCTACACCTAAAGAATTCAACTTAAGTTTTCTCGTTGAGAATAAAGGGTTGAGTTGTTTTTCTTCCAATCAATTACGTGGTTGGTTGCCATAACAATTCAAGGACAGATGGGATGTGATAAATGTGGCCAGTCATCATCAACCTATTAATCAAGAAATAAAAACTTTATATATCAACAACAAACGAATACAATGGGTTGCGAGTCAATTAAGTTTGTAAATTGTAATGATTTTAAAGATCCTGTTTTACAACTTTTTCAGGATTATATTTAATAAATATCAATATATAAATTTTATATGTTATCATCATTTTATTAATAATTAAGTTTTTAAAAAATGTAAAATTTTTATATATTTATTTTAATAATTAATATTTATTTATTAATAAATTATTATCATTTGATTTATTAATAATATAAAAAATTTATATACGGATAATATATCAAATATAAAATTTTTATTGATATTTTGTCATAGGTTAGACCTTAATCCTAATTGTGGTCCCTTTAAATACTTTTGCATTTGTCATTTTCATGGAAAATGTGTGAAGCTTTCTAATGTCTTAACTTGTGGGAAGATTTAGCTACCTTAATGTTTAGGGTCCCACCAAGGTTTTATATGCACGGTGAAACCCACATGTTCCACCAAAGTTTGATTGACTCGGATTGATTTTCTTTCTTTTTTTGTGGGTAATCTTTGATTTTTTGGGTCACATTTCAATGATTTCATTTTTCAACTTTCATCAAAAGGATGTGCCTGAGGAAAAGGACTCAAAATATATGGTAGATGCCATGAAAATTGGGCTATTGTCAGGACAATTGAGTTACATCACTTTACATAATTAGTAACTACTATGTCCTAAACAATTTAATTAAATTAGTTCAGCTCCTAAGGATGAAGAATTGCTTTTTCTCCTTAAATTAATTTTGATTTTTGTAGAGAATATTTTAAAAGTGAAATTTTATATACATTAAATTTACGTAAAAATATAATTTTAGATTTATCCGAAAAAATTAATTTGAATTTTAAAATTTTTAAATATTATTTTTTATAAATAATTATATGAATCAATTAAATTAAATTTTATTAAAAAATAAGAGACTTTAGGTTAGCTTAATTTATAAATTTATAACATTATAGCATAATTTACAAATAAATTTTCAGTAAATTACCAAATTCAAATTAATCACTTTGTGTTGGCCTTTTTTTTTTCCTTGTAAAAAGTGCATGATAAACGATTGATTTAACCATGACTTTTGACATTAATTTTGATCTTTACCTAAATTTTATTTTACTTTTATCATTTAAGTCCTGGTTCATTGATCTGGGTTGTTTTTTTTTTTTTTATTTATTGTAAAATTATAGTAGTAATTAAAATCAATATACTATTTAGTCCTAACAAATTATTGAGGTCCTTAATAATTTGATATAGGACCCACAATGACTTGCTAAACTTATTTCCACATGAAGTTTCCCGGAAAAAGATGTGAAACAGAATTGCCAAATTTGTGAGAGACATTTCTGCAGGCCAAGAAAAAGATCGAAGAGAATTTTTTATAGAGAAAAATAAATTAAAGTGGTTCAAATATATACTTATATATGGAAAATTGTCCATTAATTCATTCACCAAATTAAAACAAGTAGGTGGGGCTTGATTTATACAAATCAACATCAAACAAGTCGCCATAATCAAAATTGCAATTTGATAGCTCTCTCTTTATAAAATCTTGCCATTAAATGTTTTTGTTTGGTGACTATTATTTGTCTATTTTTTTTTTATTTTAAAAAAATGAATTCAATTTTTAACAAATCAAGAATACATATTTTCGAAGTATTTCTAAATTTGATGAGAGTAAAACTTGTTGTAAATTAAATTAATAAATTTGTCGAATCTGTTAGAAAAAAGATAAATACTGAAATTAAAATTTTATAATATGTTTCGATACTCAAATTAATGAAATATGTTTACCTGTTCCAATATGGTTTTTATCGATTTTGATAAAATAATTTAAACTTAAATGCTAATGCATCAAGCATTCACCTTTACTATTTATGTCAGCTCTCGATTTTGATCCTATTATCGAAAAGAGAAAATAATAGAGATTTTAATCGAAAATTAATTAATAGTAAATTGATAATCCCATAAATTCTTAGGTAAATAATTTTACTTTCATTATGTTAAATTAAAATTCAACTAATTAACATCTCACATATCAAAGTGCAATCTTATATTGGGTTTAACCAGCAAAATATAATTAACTTGTTAAATTTAGCACTTGATGTATTTTCTTCTCAAAATTAAAAAAAATATAATCATATTAGATTAAATGATAATTTTTTTATAAAATTATGAATTATAATTGAATATTCTTATAATTAAAATTAAAAAATATATATGTTAGTAAAATGATAAAATTTTAATTTCAACCATTAAAATTTATTTTGGACAATTACAAATATAAAAAAATTATGAAATACATGAATTATAAAAAATAAAATATAAATAAATAAAAAGAAGAAAAGAGTGAAAGCTCATTGGAATCGCGTAGTTGTTATTTTACGAGAAAGTGGATGATGAATGACGACATATCGTCGTGGTATTGATAGAGGATTATAGAGGTCATTCGAAACCATCTGAAGCCTAATCTAGTAAATTCGACTTAGAAATCCAGGAATGTCCGTACACCTTTTTGTTTTCGACTTAGCAAATCAAATCTCAAATCCCTATGCCGATCTGCGTCCACGAATCTTGGGCTTCCAAAAAACAGACCGCAACTTAACTCTCACCCCCGCGTTTTCCATCAAAATAACGGAACTACCCTTTTCTTATATTTACTTGACGAAATTGCCCTCAGTTTGGTGGCAATCAACTTTTTCACGAATTCTAAGGAAACTTTTTCGACAAATTAACTAAATTTGCTAGATTTGTCTTTTTCTTTTTTGGTCACATTTTTTCTCTGTATCTACCTTTCCCATTGCAAAAGCTAATGTCCAGAAAAAAAAAAAAAAAAAAACTAGCTGCCAATTTGCTGGCCGTCTTCTTACTATAATTAAACCCAAATTAAAATTATATTATCCCAATTGATTATTAAACTAATTATTAAATATATATGTGCAACTAAAAAATTTTTATAAAAAAAATTATTTAATTTTAATAATCATTCGATTAAAAATATTTTTCTTTTAAGTTAAGATCAAATCGAAAGCAGTCAAAACATGATAATATTAAAATCATATTTGAACTTAAAAAATTATTATAATATTTTTTCGGATCAAGTGAGACTCTAATGTAATGAAAATAATTCGACATCAAAATAAAATAGGTCATCAAATATGATTTTATGCAAATAAAATTTGATAATGGTAACTAATATAAGATATATATATATATATATGTGAATAAAGGATTATCATAAGGATAATTACTTGCCCTTTAATGTTCTTACATCCCATGCACCAAATTAAAAAAAAAAAAAAACTAACATGTTATGTGTGATTTTTTTGAACATCTCTTTAAAAGGTCAAATTTGATGGAAATTTTGAAACATAATTAAAAACATTTTGAATCAATTGACATTTTTCACTTGAAAGATGTTTTCCATCTAATTGCAACAAACAAAAATCTACTAAATCATACAATTAAACATGATGGACACTCTATGCCATTTTATGATTGGGACTTTATATATGTCGTGATATAGGTTCGTGTCTATTAAAATTTATTCGAAATCAACGAAAATGATGATTTTTGGATTTCTTTTAAATCTTTTCCTTATTGGTTTTTATGATGGAAATCCAGGGGTTGATCAGTCATGTCATTCGTTCGCTCAAAATTTTTGTTTTTTTTTTTTTTTTAGAGGAAAAAAAGGTAGGTAAACGATTTTATTCCTAGACATAAATGGCCGGTTGGGCTTCTGCTGTGTTGTTGACGAAGTTGTGATGGCATTCATTAATCCATGTCTTGTGATTGTGGGCCAAACCTCTTTGAATTACGACATAATTAGTCCAAATAGATCTTTTGAGTGTTAATCACGGGAGTTTGTTTCATTTCCTCTCTCTCTCTCTCCAATCCATCTCTCTTTTTATATAAAATATTAATAATTTATATAATTATATTATATTTTATATAAAAAATATATTATAATTCATATTAATATTAAAAAGATAAAATATATGTTTTTTGTTTTATTAAACTTATTTATGATTTTTACTAAAAATTTAAACCGTGTTATTTTCATATTATATCATCGTATCGTGTTTGAAATTATCAAATCTAATATTTATTAAGAATTATTGGTCATTATTCATTAAGAATAATAATAAAAAAATCATTTACAATTTTTTTATTATAATCTTATAATTAATCAATCATAATTAAAAAGTTATATAAAAATTTACCATTGAAAAATGTGAAATCTACATAAATTTTTTTTATAAAATTTACACAATGTTAAATTTTAATTAATTAATTATAATATAATAATACTAAATGATTGCTTTTAATGAAAAAAATGCATTTCAACGTTTGATTTATTGATTTAATAATTATGTTGTGTCTCATTCAATATTCAATTTTGCAACAGTACTCTCTCATGCAAAAAATAGGGTTGAACTTTACAATTTTCAAAAAAAGAATGAACAACTAATTATATCACTTCACTTAAGTAAACGATAGTACTAAATACTTGATGGTGTCACCTACCTAACAAAACTAGTAAAATCTATTCGTGGTTATGTTAAAATCTGAAATAAATTATCACAACCATCAAAGATGTGGTTTATGATATAGTTGTCGTTCGCTAAGAGTCAACCATTACATATTATATATATAATTACAATTTCAAAATTAATTTAATTGATTTATCAATCTTTTTTTTTTTTTAAGATAATATCAAATAAATTTGACATTTAAATTTCAATATGAAACATGTGCCCTACATATTTGGGATATCCAGACACCACCTTTTGATAAGCTTATTGCTTCTCAACCTTTTTTATACCTTAGACAATTAGATTTGGCACTTTTGATAAACGCACATGAAGATAAATTTCATTGCCTAAATCATTTATTCAAATTCCATTCCCTGAGGAAGCTGTAGCCATGTTTAGTTGGTTAGAGAACTTCATAACAAGAGAAACAAAAGTAAAAAGTAAAAAAAAAGAAGAAGAAAGGAATGGAATATAGGGGTTAGAGAGCCTTTATGATAGGTCTCGCATGAGTTTGTCCATTTGATTCCCACTCACAAAAGCTTGTTAATTTCTAATGGACCCATGTGGCCTACCCTAAAAAAAAGTAACTCTTTAATTTTAATTTTCAAACATTTTTGTTAGGAGTAATTTTAGATCTAAAGGATATTTTGATCATTCTCTCTTATTAGAAATTATTAATAGATAATTAAAAAATATTTTAAAATTTTATATCGACTTAATATATTAGATTAATTTACAATATTAATACCATGTCATTGCTTACCCTTCTAACCTTTCATTTTCTGCTTATAAAAAGGACCCTCAAGTACTATTCAGGCATCTAACTTTTTTTTTTTTATCTTTTTTTTTGTTGTAATTTTTTTTTATTTCGACCTTTGATTTGAATATTGAAATGCAAATATAAGCAATACTCTCTATCTTTATTTTTAATCGTTTTCTTTACTGTGATGTCAAAATTTTATCTTTTAGCTCAAAATATGACACAAACAATTTAAAAAAAATTAAATATAAAATTACATATAATAACGAACAATTTGAATATAAAACGACTTTAGATATTTGTCTGTTACATTTATTTTTTAATGAATCACTACCTTATTTCTTGAAAAAAAAAATGCCTTAATTGTTTTAGAATTAATTGTCCTCCAATTAGAATTAATTACCCCAAAAAAGTAGAGATTGTTTTTAATTTTCTCGTAGGTTGAAGGCTTGAAGCAGTAAAATAATACTGCTACAAATATTATTTACCATTCTACAGCAATGTAAAATTACTTTTGATGTTCGTTGCAGGCAAGACAAAGTAGAAATATAGCATACTCCATATCTAATCACAGTAATGATCTGGTTAGACCAATAAACCAGGCCCAAAAGGCCCATAATAGAAAGACGGCCCATACTGCTATTTCTTTCATGCATATTTCTAAGTGTTTCATGCATTACACTTGACCCTTAATTTTTCGTCATTTCCGACCCTTAATTTCGTATTATGTCGAAGAAATCGAAAAGAACCAATTCTTAAAATGCTGCTTTCGGCTTTCGAGATTCAACTCTAAAACTCATATCCTAAATTTGAAGTTTCAATCTTTGACTTCGTTTTATCAGTTCAATACGAAGATTCATTTTAAAGGCCAAATATACAATTTCATTTTCCTGCATATATATGATTTCAGCTTCTAAATTACTCTCCTCAATGTCTCAATCATAACACTTTGCAGGTCTCCATGTTTCGTGCTAAAATGTTGGGTAATGCTCTAGCTTCTGCTCCGTTGTTTTTGACACTCGATTTCCATATTCTTTGATTCAGAATCAGGGTTCCTTCGATATAATCGTAGAGAAGGCTTGTCTTTTAGGTTCAATAGCCATGAAAACTTAAAGAGCTAGCATCTCGATACAGTGCATTAATAATGGTGCCTCGCACAGCTAACATTGGCAGAGCGATGAAGAGCAGAAATTCAGCAACTACCGTGATCGTGCCTGTCTCTCCTTACATTTTTTTTTTTTTTTGTGTTTGGGCTCAATCTGTCGTCGACTTTTAGATTGAGTGTAGCTCGTTCGGCCATTAGTCAGGGTATGTATCCCTTAAACCTCTGTTATTCTTCGATCATATGTGTCTCTTACATGTTTTACTATTCAAGTCAATCTCTTCCGCAAAAACCCTTTTCATATTTCTGAGATTTTGTAATAAATCATCAAATTGTTTGGTACCTTTTTTTTTCAAAGGCAATTGTAGAATCTTGAAAACTAGAGTTAGGGCAGGTTCGAAGACCTGTCTATTGAACCTCTTCTGTTTGTCAAAGAAAATGCCATGGTGTTCAAGTTTGGAACTGCAACCAATGAGAAAGCGGGACCCATTAAAATCAAGGGAAAAGAGGGACCACTTTCAGTGCCACATCAGCAATCCCATCAAAAGATCTGCTGCGACCGTTCTCATAAAGAATATGATCTCTGTTCAATCAACGGCCCAACTGTTGTGGCATGTGGTTTCATGGCATTAATGCCATAAACGTCACAAACATTACTTCATTTCCATGGCCTCTTACACAAGGCATTTGGTCATGGCCAGAACCACCCTTACTCCACCTCTAATTCTTCTCCGAGAACCGATAGACAACCGCGACTTGTGTTTATAAGCCGGTCTAAAGGCATCGGACGAGTAATTTTGCATCAAGAAAAAGCAAAACAAGTAGCGGGAGAGATCGGATTTGATGTCATTTGTTTGAGCCAACAAGTACAACTTCATTGCACTAAGTCTATGCATGGCTAAAGTCAAGCCATGCAATGGTTCGTGTGCACGGCGCAGCTCTTACACACATGTTATTTCTCCGGCCGGGGTCACGCAAGTGATGCCGCTAGGTACTAATGCGGCAGGGAAGACGTGCTGTGGTGAACCGACTAGGGCAATGGGGATAGAGTACATTGAGTATAAGATTAATGTAGAGGAGAGTAGCTTGGTGGAGAAGTATGACATGGTGATTAAGGATCCAACTGGTCTTCAAGGAAGAAAGTGGTCGTTTGATATTATGAATATAACTTGAAGGAACACAATGTTAGACTAGTTTTGGTTAGGTTTAGGAAATATTTGAAGGAAGTTTATAGGAAAGCCAAGATGTTCATGGACAAAGAGGGATAGATGTTGGTTTTATTCCCTGTTGCCATAATAAAAGCCGCTAGATCAACATAATTTCATCAATATTATGTACAAAATTACAAAGTAAGCCGTAAATAGAAAAACAATTACAAGTGATGAAATTTGAATATTAAACTTGTTAGATGATTCTTTATAAAAGCAAATATATGAAGTAAATATATAAATCAATTGAACTTAATTCTAAATTCAAATTTCATCGATATTATTAAGGTATAATTCAAAAGTCCAATTAATAAGTATCTATGAACACCAATTAAATTTTTTTATGCATAAGGAAAGGTGGTGTTCTATTTTTTTTCTCTAAAACATTAACATCAATTTAAATAATTTTTATCAAAACAAACGTTTAGAAGCAAAATTTTAGAAACCCAATGATATTTGGACATCGTTTGTATTTTGATCTCAATGGTGTTTTACCTTAAATGAGATATGTAGTTTATATTTGTTAACTTCATTTTTAAAGTTTTTAAATTAATAATCAGTATATAAAATAATAATTAAAAAAGCTAAAATTTATTTGTTTGTTGTTGTTAGTTAGTTAGTTTATTGCCCTCCCCCTTCCTTTTTTAAGTTTATTTTGGATCAATGTTATATGGGCTTATTGCAAATAACTACAACTATTTAACCTAATATGTATCACAACTATTTTCGTATATTAGCAAAGAGTAATACTAATTCAAAATCTATTATTTTAAGTTGTAATTATCTTGTAAAATTTGATGAGAGGATCATATTAACATCATTTAAAAAGGTTTGAGACCATTTTGAAACAATTAAAAATTTAGGGATTAAAATGAAATCAAATGAAAGGTTTGGAACTACAAATGCACTTTAACCTTATTATAGTAATAAATTGTCATTTTGGTAATAAAATCTTGTGAATTTTAATTTTCTTAACAATTTTGGTAACGTTGAGAATGTTCTATTCTTTCCCACTGATTCATGGTTTGGTTTTTAATTAGATTAAAAAATGATAAAAAATTAATGGTAAAATGTTATTCTGTAAAAAGTAGCAGAAAATATTTTATAAAATTATTTAAACATTCGATTTAATGATAAGTATATACGTGTTTAATAAAATTATACAAGTGAAAGAGGTTGTCATGTGTATTTTTCCGTCAGTTTGTCTGAAAAAAAAAATCATCAATGGAGGCCAAGCTACTTCAAAAATCTTTTCCTTTCGTTCTGAACCAAAATGCTTTGAAATCTTCAAGACCCACGTCACGTTTCAAAGGAAGGGATAAAATAGTAATTGACATTACGTAGTCGTGGGAATTCTTCTCACAAAATGACTCGTATCACAATTTGGAACTTTCATAGCCATACTACCAATGATAACGTCAAGCAGGGATAAAGATCGGGAGCGAAAAGAAGGGATAAAATAGTAATTGACATGACGTAGTTGTGGGAATTCTTACCACAAAATGTCTCATGGAACTTTCATAGTCATGCTACCGATGGTAAAGTAAAGCGAACGAAAAGAAGGAATTCTAGTTGTGGAAATTCTTCTTGAATCTAGAGTAACGAAGTGCCAATGGCAAAAATGTGAAATGTCAAGCAAGGACAAAGATAGGGAGCGAAAAGATGAAAAAGAAGGGATAAAATAATAATTGATAATTCTAGTTGTGGGAATTCAATGGCAAAAATGTGAAATGTCAAGCAAGGACAACAATCGGGAGCTAAAAGATGAAATAGAAGGGATAAAATAGTAATTGAGAGTTGTGGGAATTTTCTTCAATCTGGAGGGCAATAATGTGCTCTACCGCCTATAAATACGCTTGAAAATGGCGTGGGGGATAAGGAGCAAAATGGATTTGCGGTACTTTATTACTCCCATACTGAATTTGATCTTCTTTATGTTCTTAAGCCATTTGAACCGGAACCTCCTGGTTTCCTCATTCTTTGTCCAACAAATTTCCATTTTGCAGCTGGGATTCGTAATTCTGGCCCTGATGTTTCTTCTACTCTTCCTCTTCACCTCGGTTGAACTCCCTATAACCCTCAATCAGATTCGCTTCCGCACCGGAGCTTTCTCTATTGCCTTGACCGCATCATTTCTAGCCTCACTCTTCTTTCCACCTTCGCTCTTCTGGCCCGTCCATTTACTTATAGTCTTCCTTTCTCCCTGGCATGCCATGTTCTTCGATATTTTTAAACACGTTTTCCTGTGGTTTTCTGGTGCCCTTCAATTAGTTCCCACTTATTCCATCACGATCAGCACCCAGAATGACGAAGGTTCTAACCCAGTTCCTTCTCAAGAGGACGTCGAACTTGGACTCATGCATGAGCATGACCAGGCCGAACTCCCCATGCACTAGTTCTCAGTTTGAGTAAGAGGGACTCCTCTAGATTCAACATCGAATAAGGCTTTTAGAATTACTTTATTTAGCTGTTTGTTGCTTACTCCGCTTTTCGATGTTTCTGGCAACTTGACAAAATCCCTGTTTCAGGTTGTCCTCGTTTGTTTGTTTGTTTTTTTTTTAATTCTGTAATCTAATAAAATTCTCTTTTTCGTATGTATCTTTCTAATTCGTTTCCTTCAAAATTTGTTTAGTTTGATTTCAACTTTCAGCTTTAGGTCAAATCATATGCTGATTATTTAATTTTTTTAGAAAAAAGAAAAAATGGTTACAAGGAATTTTTGGGCCTGAAACCCTACAGCTCAGCATTAGGCTCAATTGTACTTAAAAATGCCCTTAAATTCAACAACTGAACTATTGACGCAACTACCCTTGGTTTTCCCTGTTAGACAAAGGGCAATTCCAGCTGACTCCAGGATGTCGACATGCGAGAATTTAAGGGTCGTTGCTACTCTCGCTTCTTACCATCAACAAGCTTTTCGAAGCTCTACTCCCTCTTCAAAGGTCCTTATCTTCAACCCCTCGCTTCTTATCTCTATAAACGACTCATCTGTTAACTTTTCTCTACACTTAATTCGAAATTTACCATATGTTTGCTCAATTCCGTATTTGGTTGCCGAATGACATTGGGTAAGTTTAAGCCTTGGAGGGTTAGAGTTGGAGATGTTATTCTGATTCGTTTGGATTCCAATTTTTTAGCTGTTGTTTTGCAACCAAATGGAGCATGAGCTCATTGGTTTTCCTAGTTTGCAGCGGCATCGGGTAACATTGTAGCTGTAGCTCTGGAAAACCTAACAGTGCTCAGGCGTTTTCAATTTCAGCAAAATGTTTACTGGGTTTCACCATCCGTCGTTTCGTCTAATTATCTTAGCCTATGGGGCCATCTTGGGTTTGTAAGCTTCAGTTCTGACTGCAGTTTGCTTTGGAAGTTTCTAATTTTGGGTGAATATTTGTACTTCATAGTCAAATACATAAATGTTCTCGGTGGTCTTGCCTTATTTCAAATCAACAGTGTTCTTGATTAATCCTCGATTAAGTATGCGGAATCCTGTTTTTACAAAAATATCAGAACCGACATAATATAGGAGACTAAATGCACCCTTCCCCCCAAAATGAAAGGAAAAGACACTTAAGGGATTCTCTAGATTGAACATATTGTAACACTTTTGAAATTACTTTATTTGCAGTTTGTTGCGGACTCTGTTGCAATTACTTTATTTGCAGTTTTTCGCGTATCAACCGAAGGAAACCAGTTTTGGCCCGTGGTTAACCAGGCTAAGACGTAAAGTTAATAATGGTACGATCGGATGGTAGTGAGATTGGTTTGAATATAGTTGAAAATAACAGTAGTTATTAGATTAATTATTGTAATAATAAAATTAAAATATAATAGTGAAATTAAAAAAAGTTGTGAGAATATTTTTTTTAAATGCAACAGAATGGCGACAATAACATTGAATATAAAAGTCAGCTGCTTCCCCAAAATTAATCGACTACCAGTAAAATATTGGATCTTTTCCTCTCTAATTGGAAACTATAGGGAAAGTGCAGTTATGAGCCTCCAATTACATCAAAAGGTGCTACCCAAACAAAAACCCGCAGGCTTATTAGAATTCAAATCCATTTTAAGAAGTAGAAGCATATCATTATTAATTATTATTCAAAAATTATGTGTTATTTATTAAAATTTTATATAAAATTTATATATTGTAAATAATAAATCTTTATATAATTTTTTATTATGATTATAATAAAAAAATTATAAATAAAATGTTCAAAAAATAAAGAAAATCAAATCAGAAAACCTACTAAGAAAATGGGAATATAAATGGACTGAGGGAGAAAGGGGATGATGCTTGGATTCTTGTGGCTTCTGAATTCTTAGGGCTTTGGTCATTTTTGGATGATGTTTCTGTCCCATTTCCAAACGCTGCCTGTCATAAGGTGATAGATCAACTTGTTTTCGAAGTGGGGCCAAGATGCGATAGACCATAGATTTTCGTCCAAATCACAGGGAAACTCCAGTTGATTCACAGACAATCTCATATATTGCTGTTACGTTGTCAATAGTCAACAAGAAAATGGGACACCAATCCAAGAGATCTGACCGTCTGTTTTGGATAACTTCCTGAAGGAAATTAACGAATGTTGTACTGCAATAAACAAAATAAATATTCAATTTAGACTCCTTAATTTATTAAATACAAGGATGAAAATCAACTTTCATTTTACCACACAATAAATGCAAAATCCGAGTAGCAATGAGCAATAATAATCGGTTGGTTCTTTTTATAGGAGGTACTAAAAGCTTTGTGGTCGCAGAAAGCTCTAACATTAAATTTGGCTGTGTAGAAACTAGAGATTGCTTCATGATCAACAATTTTTGTTTTTAATGGAGGTGTACATGGAGCTACACCTTTGTGCATTTCAACCTATTGAATAAATTATAAGTTTAACACCCAAACTCCTGATAAATTTCTGTTAATCCGACAAACATAACAAAGGACAAAAAGCTAACTCCAATTATGATAGTTAGCTGATTCCATTGCAAAGTATAGTATTATATAAATTTAGTAACTAAAATGTAGTAGGTGATAACATTCATATTGTTTGAAAATTCTTCATTGAGACTCCTCTTCAAAAGAACAGAATCAAAATGCCTTTTTTTTTTTTTTTGAAAGGCTGCTTACTTTAAGGGCAATGCCTCAGACATAATGCACTATAAAAATAATATCTGATTTTTTTTTTTGTAAATATTTTTATGCCAAAAAAAACTTAAGCTGTTAGATGGTAATTGTAACGGCAGCTCCAGCCATAAAACTGATAATTGAAGTGGAATGAGAAGTTAAGCAAGAAGCCTAACCTAATTCTTTATTTTCAAAAGTCAGTTTAATGAATTATAAAAGTAATAAAGGAATTATACAAATGGGAGTAGAACAAAAATTATGGCAAGGAATTGTCAGACTTCTATGAGTTAAAAACACAATTATCTGAGAAAATCAAGAATTCTTTGAGTGATTTCAGCAAAAAAAAAATAAATTAAATCAATAGTTAGACATTCTTAAAAATAATTACTTTTTAAAATGAATTTAGCCCTGATTCGTTTCCCTAATTAAAAAAATCAATTACCGAACTGATTGATTTCCCTAATTAAAAAAAATAATTACTGAGCAAGGGCCTGATTCTAGTTATTTTTTACAATGGATTTGGCCGTTCCCTAATTTAAAAAATCAATTACCGAGGTAGGGCATGAGCTGAGTCTAGTTACTTTCGAAAATAGATTTATGGGTTCTTGGATTTTAAAATGGACTTCAAGAATTAACTATTTTAATACAGAATCTAGTTACTTTTTAAAATGGAACCCAATGAATTAACTAGTTTAATAAACTGATAAATTTAACTTTTTAAAAATCAAGGGACGTAACTTTTTTTGTTTTTGTTCTAAAAGGAACAAGACTTTGGGTTAATTATCTGGCGAGTGGCGACTCACTTGCCAAGCAATTACCATGAGGGAATCGTGCATCAGGTCGGAATGAAAAATTGAGGCGAAGCTGTACCAGCGCAGAACCCGAAAAATTAAAAAAAAGGAAGGAATACAATAATGATTTTACTAACTAGTACAATGGTGTAAAAAAAAAACTTCCGGCCATCATGATAAGAGCTACGGAAAGTCGTCGTGATTCGTGATGTGAGGTATTTGTCTATCAAACTTTTTCTTTTTCCTTGTGGTAACTTCGTTTTTATTAATGTTGACTAAGTTCTAAATACAAAACCCCAAGAACCTTAAGCTCTTGTGTTAATCTAAATTAAACAAGTTTTACTAGTTATGTTTATAAATCCAATCAATGGAAAAGGAAATCAATTGAATTATTATATAGATAACAATATATGTCATATATCTTAATGAAAAATTAATATTGTGGAAATTTAACCTTGTCTTGAAATTGATTGGAGGAGAACCCTTTTTCTTTTTTTTTCTTTTTTTGGATAAAATCCTTTTTCAATCCTCTCTATGTATAATAAATATATTTGTATTTCAGCAAACACCCACCTCTCTTTTTGCCATCCTCGAATTAAATGATTCCCGAAAATGACCGTACAAAAAATTATTAAAAGGGAAAAATGATTGCATTACCCTCGTGTGGTGCGAATAGAACTGGTCCAGCAATGCTGCTTGCACGGGCAAAACAGTCTTTTCATTCAAAGACTTCGAGTCGCGACTCAAAATTACCCAGCTTTAGCTTAATAACTCAAGTCAACCTTTATAAAACTGTAGCCAAAGAAAAGAAAACGAAGAAGAAATAAGGGGCACGTGGCTGTTTCATATTGGTGACAACTAATATGAATGCAGAAAGTAAGACGTGACCATGGAAAAGGATTGGCATAAATAATTACAATTAATTGGGATTTATTAAGCATATCCAACCCAAAAGAAAGGGAGATATCGGGGGTTAGGCTTCAAATTTTTTTCTCCAAAGAAGGAGGACACGTCACTTTAGTGATGAACAGAGGGCGGTACCGAATCCTTTTGACTTCTCTTACCCTTCACTTGTGCCGCTATTTATACAAGTATGTCCACATACGGACGCTATATAGCCTCAACATAACAACATCCCACAGCGTAATAACAAGCAAACATGGATTTGCGGTACTTTATCCCCCCTATATTGAATTTGATCTTCTTTTTGTTCTTAAGCCCTTTGAACAGGAACCACCTGGTTTCCTCATTCTTTGTCCAACAATTTTCCATTTTGGAGCTGGCATTCGTAATTCTAGCCATGATGTTTCTTCTACTCTTTCTCTTCACCTCAGTTGAAGTCCCTATAACCCTCAATCCCATTCGCTTCCGCGCCGGAGCTTTCTCCATTGCCTTGGCCGCATCATTTCTATCCTCAGTCTTCTTTCCACCTTCGCTCTTCTGGGCTGTCCATTTACTTATAGTCTTCTTTTCTCCCTGGCATGCCATGTTCTTTGATATTTTTAAACACGTTTTCCGATGGTTTTCTGGGGCCCTTCAATTAGTTCCCACTTATTCCATCATGATCATCACCCGGAATGACGAAGGTCCTAACCCTGTTCCTCCTCAAGTGGACGTTGAACTTGGATCCATGCATCAGCACGACCAAGCCGAACTCCCCTTGCACTAGTTCTCAGTTCCAGTGAGAGGGACTCCTCTGGATTCAACATGGAATAAGGCTTTTAGAATTACTTTTTTAGCTGTTTGTTGCTTACTTTGTTTTTCGATGTTTCTGGCAACTAGACATGTATCCCTGTTCAGGTTCTGGTTCAGCTTCTCCAACTTTGTTAGACTTCGATGTCAAGTTCAAATCATTTCAAATTTAATATTTAATTTTTTTTTGAAATATCATATTCAAATTATTGAGTTTTAAAAGTCAAGTCATCTATGATTTACCATTTATAAATCTATGATTTTTAATCTCCCTAACATTAATTATTTATCATAGTACTAGAATCTCTAGGAAATTTTATTCATCAGCGACTTTCTGTTACATAAATTATGATTATATCAAAGCATTATAATATCTTTTCTTTAATTATATAACATAAGTGAAAATTTTTAAATGTTTTATAAGATTCCAAATTTTAAAAAAAAAATTCAAAAATCACATCTAACTATTTACATAATATATATTTTATCCATATGGATTAGCTTCAATATATATGAAGTACACTCTAAAATAAAATTCTTAAATAATCAAATTGATATATAAAAAAAGGCATTATTAAAATAGTTGAAAAATGAATTTTAGCAAAACTTGAAAATGCCTTTAGCAGGATTATAAAAAATGTACTTCATACATTATCATGGAATGTGAATATTTTAAGATTTATACTCATAAATTATGCTTACTTTTACAAATTAGTACTACAATCTTGTGAAAAAAAGTTTAGGAGATAATTTATATATCAATGAATATGTGTATCCAATTGAATTTTTTTAGAAAGTTTGAGGTTTGTGTAGTCAATAGTCATGAGAAGCACAAAAATTTGTGTTATAATTATAGCAAAAAAGAGGAGGAAAAAGAAAAACAAAATCCCTCTCTTAATAATTCTTTGATTCCTAGTAATGTCATATTCCAATTACCTTCATTTCCCCTTATATATACCCCACTCTCCTCCTTCCCTTTGCCCTTAAAACTCTCTTTTCTCTTTCTTTCGTCCCCAAACGTACCAAAAACTTCCATAATAATAATGAAAAAAAGTATGAGAGCACATCACCTATGGTGTATGGTACTATCCCTCACAATGAATTCGTCTTAGGCATGAAGTCATATAGCAAACCTGCCTAGTCTTCTTCACCTTCAAGGCTATCGTTTTTCTGTTGGTTATTGTTTGTCCTGTCTATTTCTTTCTTCAAACTTTCATTTTCCTTCTTTTTTGTTTTTTTAATTTTGAGGGTTTGACATGAATAGAGCATTGCCAGAGATGTTACAATGTTCGGACGTGATAGTGCTCGAGAGACAAAGGGCACGCTTGAAATGGCAACAGGAATAGCTTCAGCAGCAACAAGAACAACAACAAAGTTATTTCAGCGAGTTAAGTGGGGTGTTTTCGAGCCAAACCAGCCATGTTCAAGGCTTTCAGGGTGGTTTGATAAGTTTTGACTCGGTGTTAGGTGACATGATGATGGCCTAGCAAGTGAAGCCTGACCCTGGTTTGGAGACTGCCTGGCCTGAGTTTGGGAAGGTTGACATGGCTGGCATGGGGTTTGGGCCATGTGGGTACCGCAATGAACCGAGTTTTGATATGAATTACGCCATTTCTAGGACTTCTAGCTGCCAGCCAGCTGTGGCAGCGGGTAGGCGGTGGAGGTCAAGGGGAAGGAGTCAGTCGTCTCTGAGAAGATGGGTTCAGCCGTTGGAAGGGAAAGCTTCAAGAAAAGGAAAGCTGATAAGTTGCAAAACTCTAAGGTGTGTGTTGTGTCTTGTTCCATTTATTATTGTACAGTTCTTTTAATCGTTTAACAGTAAACGTAAGCCTGGGTAGATATGTTCTTTATTTCTGTTTGGGGATTTCTTTCCTCAATTCTAAAGTTCTGTTTTATGTACAAAATGTAATTTACTGTTCTTGGTTTCTCTCCGTTTTGAGTTCGTGTCTCGTCTAAGAACCAAATTTTGGCAAAAAAACAAAATGTTCATGGTTAAACAAAATTTAAACAAAATGTTAGACTAGATTTGGTTAGGTTTAGGGAATATTTGAAGGAAGTTTATAGGAAAGCCAAGATGTTCATGGACAAAGAGGGATAGATGTTGGTTTTATTCCCAATTGCCATAATAAAAGCCGCTAGTTCAACAATTTTCATCAACATTGTTAGGTATAAAACTACAAAGTAAGCCTTAAATGAAAAAAGAAAAGTTCCAAATAATGAAATTTGAATATCAAATTTGTTAAATGACTCTTCATAAATGTAAATAAATGAACTAATTGAACTTAATTTTAAATTCAAATTTCATCGATATTATTATTAAAGTATAATTCAATAGTCCAATTAATAAATATCTATGAACATCGGTTAATTTTTTTAATGCAGAAGGAAATGTAGTATTCTTTTTTTTTTCCTCTCTAAAATATTAACATCAATTTAAATATTTTTTATCAAAACAAAAGTTTAGAAGCAAAATTTTAGAAACCCAATGATATTTGGACATCATTTATATGTTTAGAGAGTTTGTATTTTGATCTCAATGCTGTTTTACCTTAAATGAGATGTGTAGTTTATACTTGTTAACTTCATTTTTAAAGTTTATAAATTAATAACCAGTATATAAAATAATAATTAAAAAAACTCACATTTATTTGTTTGTTGTTGTTAGATGGTTTATTGCCCTCCCCCTTCCCTTTTTAAGTTTCTTTTGGATCAATGTTATAGGGGCTTATTGCAAATCGCTACATCTATTTAACCTAATAGATATCACAACCATTTTAGTATATTAGCAAAGAGCAATATTAATTCAAAATCTATTATTTTAAGTTGTAATTATCTCATGTAAAATTTGATGAGAGGATAATATTAACGTCATTTTAAAAGGTCTTAGATTATTTTGAAACAATTTAAAATTTAAGGATTAAAATGAAATTAAATGAAAGGTTTTAGACTACAAATGCACTATAACCTTATTATAGTAATAAATTGTAATTTTGGTAATAAAATCTTGTGAATTTTAATTTTCTTAACAATTTTGGTAACGTAGAGAATGTTCTGTTCTTCTCTCATTGATTCATGGTTTGGCTTCTAATAAGATTAAAAAATGATAAAAAATTAATGGTAACATGTTATTCTATAAAAAGTAACAGAAAATATTTTATAAAATTATTTAAACATTTGATTTAATGATAAGTATATATATGTTAATAAAATTATACAAGTGAAAGAGGCTGTCATGTGTATCTTTTCTGTCAGTTTGTGTGAAAAAAAAAATCATCAATGGAGGCCAAGCTACTTCAAAAACCATTTTCTTTCGTTCTGAACCAAAATGCTTTGAAATCTTCAAGACCCACATCACGTTTCACACACAAAACAACTTTCAAAGTTATTGGATCGACTTTGGGTGCAAATGTGTATCGTTCTCTTGGAGTTTCCTCTTCTTCATCAAACATAAGGTCAGACCTATATGAAATGCTGGATTTTTTTTTAATATTGAGCACTTGTTTTTTCCTTCCTGGATTGTATGATTTTGTTCATACAGGTTTTCAAAGAATCAAAGGGTGGATGAGAGTGAGAACCTGACCCTCAACAGTATAAGACACTCCTTAATTCGACAAGAAGATAGCATAATATTTAGCCTTTTGGAGAGAGCTCAGCATTGTTACAATCCAGCCACATATAACGAAGATGCATTCGCCATGGATGGATTTCATGGGTCTTTGGTTGAGTTCATGGTCATGGAAAACGAAAGGCTGCATGCTCAGGTTTTGTTGTGTTATTTCTAAGGAGAAAATGTTAGGTGAACAAGTTACATCACGAGAGTAATGTTCTGATGATTTTTCTATGTAAATATAGTTGGGCAGATACAAAAGTCCAGATGAGCATCCCTTCTTCCCAGCGTATCTACCTGAACCAATGCTTCCACCTTTGCAATACCCGAAGGTCAGATGTTTGATTTATACATATAGATAATTGGAACTGACTCATGATTTCATCCTTCAGCTATGGTATCTTGTTTCCACCTTAAGAAATATCGATTGATTCCATGTGATGTGCTGCCATTGAATCTCAAATATATATCTTGATACCTTATTAAGGCTGTGTCACAGGACATATCCATTAACCATTGTGCATTTCTTCTGATTGATACTAGGTTTTGCATCACTGTGCTGGTTCCATTAATATAAACAATAAGGTTTGGAATGTGTATTTTGGAGAGCTTCTACCAAGATTGGTGGAAGCTGGGGATGATGGTAATTGTGGGTCTACTGCTGTTTGTGATACAATTTGCTTACAGGTATGCCTTTAAGCTGTTCTTACCTGAAATTGAAACACGGGCAGTCCATCCCTAGCTTCTTGAAATCCTTGATTATTTTTCAACTTTTTTCAATTGTTTTGCAGGCACTTTCAAAAAGAATTCACTATGGTAAGTTTGTAGCAGAAGCAAAATTTCGAGAATCCCCTCAAGCGTATGAGGATGCCATCAGAGCAAAAGTAAACTTCCTTCCTCATTTCTCCCACTTCATCCTTTTTGTTTAGGCTACTTCATATTTGCAATTAACAAATTTCCTTCCATTCCTCTTGCCCTGGAATGTGCATCTACCAGGATAGGTCTCGACTGATGGAGTTACTGACATATGAAACAGTGGAAGCAGCAGTGAAAAAGAGAGTGAATATGAAAACGAAAACATACGGTCAAGAGGTAGAGATTGACGGGGCTGGTGTTGCAGCAGATCCTGATCCTGTATACAAAATCAAGCCAAGTTTAGTTGCCGATCTCTATGGCCATTGGATCATGCCCTTAACAAAGGAAGTTCAGGTTGAATACTTGTTGCGAAGGTTGGACTGAAGTGAAGAGAACCGTTTACTTTCAGCTTCCCTCACCACAGACCAAGAGAAAGAAACCACAACATTTATGAATAACAGTATCTTTTTCAGGTTAATTACAGAGTCTTAGTTTTTATTATTTATAGCACAGCTTTCCCAGAAAATATCCTGCAGTAATGTTCTTCACCAAGAACTCTTCCTGATCACTCCTATGGGATTACAAGAAGCAATGCAAGCTTCAAGCTTGTGTTAGATCCACATTCAGTCGGCTTCTCTTCTGTCTGAAGATTCTCATTTTAGTTAGATTATCACAGTATTTAAACTTTCTTCCAAAATAATAGATGCCATTTTCAACTTTTGAGCTGGAAATGAATAAAACTCGATCCCACCATGTGAGATTTTCTTGACAGAGCAGCCTCAAATATAACTTGTGTCTGCTTCTTCCAATTCCAATTTTTGGTTGGTGAAAGTAACAGAAGTAGTAATACTGAAAAAGACCCAAAATTGGCAGCATCATTTTTCTTTAGTTAATAAATTCATAAATTTCAAACCTTAATTCATCCTACCAAATATTATATTTCTAAATTTGGTTTTCTCTTCCCAAGTCTTATTCTTATCCAATTTGAACCTGTTTTTTTGGGAGAATTCACAAAAAAAAAAAGGATGAATTAGATGATAGTTAATAATTTATTAGATAATTTTTTACATAAAATCAAGATGTAAATTGGATAACATGCAATTAATGTCTCCATCTACTCATGTAATTGTCATTCAAAATTTGCTCCAAAGTAAATTTTTGGATAAACTTTCTAAATTCAAGTTATAACAATTTACATTTAATTTAGATTTTAGTTAAATTTAACAATTTATATATTTATGTTTGTAAAATATTAAAATTTGTGTATTCATATTATATTTTAAATAAAAATTACATATCATAATTCGTATAAATATAAAAATAAAAAAATATTTTTAAAATTTTATTAACTTATATAATTATTTTTATAATTTTAAATTGTGCAATTTTCTTATATTGTTTTCGTATTATATTTATGGTTTAATATCGACATCTTACTCTTATGGACTAATAAATACTTTCTTTTATAAACTTTAATAAAATATGTATTAATCGAAATTCACGTTAATATGTAAAAGTAATTGAAAAATAAACATTAGTAAAAACTATTTTGTAATTAAAAAGTCTTAATCTATCCCCAGTGCTTTAGTTTACCAGTAATACCAGTAATCATTCATTCTTTAGTTTCATATCACACCAAGTAGACAAGTGCAGGAGCATGTCCACTTTGCCAGTAAACACTGCTATGATTTCAATAAATTCAAAAGCTATATAAGCTTCCAGTTTCTGACACAACTTAGCAAAATAATAATAATAAAAATAATAATAATAAGATTTTCTGAAACATAAAAAATGTTACCATTTGAATATAAACCAGAAACTGCCTCTTGGTTGCCTGCTAACAGAAGAATTATTAGAAATAATTGATGTGCCAAAGATTGGCCGGGAAAGGATACATGTTAAATTGATCTTTCAGTATCTTATGGTTATAAACTGCTTGATTTTTGCTACTGTGACCAATGTGCCTATCCTAACTTCCTCATCAGGTCGCCAAATCACAGAGAAACTCCAGTTGATTCACAGACAATCTCATATATTGCTATTACGTTGTCAATATTCAACAAGAAGATGACACAATAAAATATAAATATAAAAAGAAATAAAAGTAAAAAAAAAAAATGAAGAAAAGAGAAAGTATATAAATATAATAATAATGAAACAAAATAATGAAATATGCATGGAAATCAGTTAGCACGTGAAAGGCATGTAAAAATGCATGTTGTGAAGGAATAAAAAAACTACTGAAGAGAAGGGGACCGGTTACAAAGGGGAAGTTTTTGAAGAGAAACGAAAACTAAGGGGAACCGCACGAAGGCTGCATGTGATGATGGCTGGGAACGTGGGACTTTAAAAATGGCAAGGGGCTTCAAAACAGTAAAAATTAATTTCAATTACACTAATAAAAAAGTTATCCTAAGCCAATAATCCAAAGATTTGAAATGTATAAGCTTGTGGACAATTCTAACAATTTCTTTCGTTTATAAGGAAAAAATTGAAAAGTAGAACAAGAAATAAATATTTTTAAAAAATTATGAAGTGATATTATTTTAATGAATGTTTAAAAATTTATGTGATTTATTCAATTGATTAAGGTTTATCTTTTTTAATAAAAAAATTTTAAATTCGAATTTTATTAAAGTATTACATTAATTAATAAATTCTATAATTTATATATTATATTAAAATTTTTTAAAATTTAAATATTATATTTAATATTTATTATAATTTAAGAATCATTTATAATATTATTTTTTTTCTTTTATTCGTCAGTAACATATTCGAACCTTCACGCTTATGAACAGTTACATCTTTTCCTATTCCCTCACTCATCCCTTTCTCTCGCATAGAGTTCTTTTTTTGTTAGTATAAGTAAATTTGGCAATTTAAATATTTGTGTGCAAGGTTGAACAATCAACGTCGAGCCTACAATGGAGTCGTCAGCATATAAAACCATTTAAGGGGAACCTTCTACCTCGAGCCTAAAATGGAGTCGTCAGCATGTAAAACGCATTAAGCGTCAGTGCCCTGCTCATGGTGCATAAACATCTTGTGCAAATCTAGGGTGTCAATTGACTTTTGCAATTTGTATATGTAAAACATTAATAATTTATGTATTTAAATAATATTTCATACAAAAATTATATTTTATAATCTATATAGATTATAAAAATATAAAATATATTTTTTATTTTTATTAAATATATATATTTTGTTAAAATTTTAATTAATCAGCTCACATTCATGTAATTTTCTTATTATTTTTATATTGTATTATATTTTGAATTATCAAACCTTAGTTAGAAACAATTTTATTGAATCATATATATTAATTCCTATTATTATATAAACACGTAAATACCTTTTACATTTAATTATAAAAAAACATATATTAAATTCAAATTTAATTTTTTAAAAAGTATATTTAATAAAATATTACAATGAAATATTATCTCATGCGATTATTACATCTACAATAGAATAGTCTTTAAATTTATAAATTGAGTAAAAATGGTTTGATTATTGTTTTTGTTATTTATTTTTATTGCAAATTAAAGATAATTCAAAGTGTAAGTATATATTTTTTAATAAATAAAAAATAAAATTAATATTTATTTTATACAATAAAATATATAATTTTAAACATGATTAATTTATATATATACATCACATTTTTCATTTATCAACATATAATTATAGTTATGGCCAAATTTAAAGATTTTTAAATATCTTGTTTGAAACCCTAATATTAATATTGTCACTATATAATAGATGAGTATTTTATTTGCTTCACCTTTCAGTTTTATGTTTTTATTAAATTCTAATGGATAAAAAATAAAAAATTTTATTATTAATTTTAATATAAAAAATTGTAATTTAAAAACAAAAAATAAATCAATTAAACATATTTTTAAAATTAAATGCATGAATTAATTATTTTAATACATAAATAAATTTAACTTTTTAAAAATTATGTTGCGCGTCAAATCATGTTGCATATATTATGTGGCAAGTCACTTGCCCAGCAATTGCCAATTGCTGTGCCCAACAATTGGCAATTGCAGTGCCACTTACAGCAATTGCCAATTGCCCAGCAATTACCATGGTCTTTTATGTAGTATATATAGCCAGAACTACTGGAGGAAGAGGAGAACGAGGTAACATGGATTTGCGGTACTGTATCCCCCCTATATTGAATTTGATCTTCTTTTTGTTCTTAAGCCCTTTGAACCCGAACATCCTGGTTTCATCATTCTTTGTCCGAAAGTTTTTTATTTTGGAGCTGGCATTCATAATTCTAGCCGTGATGTTTCTTCTACTCTTCCTCTTCACCTCGGTTGAACTCCCTATAAGCCTCAATCACATTCGCTTCCGCACCGGAGCTTTCTCTATTTCCTTGACCGCATCGTTTCTAGCCTCACTCTTCTTTCCACCTTCGCACTTCTGGGCCATACATTTGCTGATAGTCTTCTATTCTCCCTGGCATGCCATTTTCTTTGATATTTTTAAACACTTTTTCCTGCTGTTTACTGGCTTTCTTCAATCACTTCCCACTTATTCCATCATGATCGTTACCGGCAATGAAGAAAGTTCTAACCCAGTTCCTCCTCAAGAGGACGTTGAACTTGGTACCACTGCACCAGCACGACCAAGCCGAACTCGCCATGCACTAGGGATTCCTCTAGATTCAACATAGTTTAACACTTTCGAAATTACTTTATTTGCAGTTTGTTGCGTAATCTGTTTCCAGTGTCTGTCAACTAGAAATGAATAGTGTTTTTGATTTCCTAGCAAAAAGATTCGGGAACGCTGATTCTGCTTCAGGTTCCCCTTGGTTTTTTTTTTTATTATTATTATTATTATGTTATTTGATAATTTCCCTCTCATTCGTTTCTTTCAAATTTTGTTCAGTTCGGCTTCAAGCCCAGCTTCTCCTTCTGGGCCAAAACACAGAGCAGATGATTTTTTATTTTTTTCTTAAATTTTTTTTAAAGGTTACAAGGGAAATTTTGTGCATTTAACCCAAAATCCCACCATTAGGCCCAAAACCTCATCAACCGAAGGCAACTAGCTTCGGCCCGTGGTTAACTAGGCTAGACCTAAGGTGACTGATTGTACGATAGGATCATAGCGAGATTGAATTGAATTAAAATTGAAAATAATATCAGCGGTTATATTAATTATTGTATTGATAAAATTAAAATTATAATAATAAGATTAAAATTAGTTGTGAAAATATTTATTTAAAATAATCATAAAATTGAATCCAACAATAAGCTACTTTCTAAAGAGAATTGACTAGCAATAAACTACTAGATCTTCTCCTTTCTTATTGGAAACTACAGGGAAAGTGCAGTTATAAGCCTCCCATTACATCAATACGTGCTACCCAAATATATCTCACTGTTAACAAAAATAGATTGGATCACTGGAATTCAAATTCACTCTAAATAATTTAAACATATCATCTATAATTAATAAAAATTTAAAAAATATGTATTAATTTATCAAATTTATATAGAATTTATATTATAAGTAATGGATACTTATATAATTTTTTATATAATTATAGTGAATAAATTATACAGTGACTGCTAAAACATATATAAAAAAAATCAAACATATTAAAAGAGAAACAATAATAAAAGTGAAAAACGGCCCATTTTAAAAGCACATTTCCCACGGGAATTCCAAAGGATTTGGTACTTTGTTGTTCCAAGCCTCTGAATTACAAGACTCTGAACCTTTCACAAGGCAAAAGAGCTAAACTTTTCCGTGTTAGAGAAAAGGCAATTCGAGCTGACTCCAAAATGGCGATATCCGGGAATTTAAGGGTCTCTGCTACTCTTCTCTCTTACCATCAACAACCTTTTCGAAGCTCCACACCCTCTTCAAAGGTCCTTATCTGCACTCCTCTTCTTCTTACCTCTATAAACGACTCTTTTCTTAACTTTTCTCTACATTGAGTTTGAAATTTTTGTGCAATTTATCGTATGTTTGCTCAATTTCGTGTTCGGGTTGCCGAATAATATCGGGTAAGTTGGGTAGTTCAGTGTCTATTTGAGGGTTAGAGTTGGAGATGGTATTCTGGTTCATTTGAATTCCAAGTTTTTAGCTGTTGTTTTGCAACCAAATGGAGCATGAGCTATTTGGTTTTCCAAACAGCGGCATCGTTGTAACATGGTAGCTGTAGCTCTGGAAGACCTTAACAGTGCTCAGGCTTTTTCAATTTCCGCAAAATGTTTTCTGGGCTTCACCATCGTGTCGTTTCGTTTAATTATCGTAGCCCATTGGGCCATCTTGGGTTTGTAAGCTTCAATTCTGACTGCAGTTTGCTTTGCAAATTTCTAATTTTGGGTGAATATTTGTACTTCATCATAGTCATATACATAGACGTTCTCGGTGGTCTTGCCTTATTTCAATCAATAGTCGAGATTATGGATTGGTCTTTGTTTTTAGTCTTGATTCATCCTCGATTAAGTATGCGGAATCCTGCTTTTACAAAAATATCAGAACCGACATAATATAGGAGACTAAATGCACCTTTCCCCCAAAATGAAAGGAAAAGACGCTCAAGGAATTTACCATCTCTTCTCATTTCTTTAAGCAATCCAGAAGCATGCCTCTGGACTATTTCGAGGTAGCTCCCAACTTCATGGTTCTCAATGTCAAACAAGACAGCAGACCCATCCTGAAAACAACCATTAACGACAGCAGCTAGCATTGTCTTTCATTCCAAGTGCCTAAAGTGAAAGAGGTGTTGGAGAAAAGATGTTGTTCAATCAAACAGTACCAAAAGCTATTTGCAGACTTAGCACATTTCTCACAAAAATATTACTTCAACCGTGTAATGACAGCAGCTGGCTTTGTCTTTCATTCCAAGTGCCTAAAGCCAAAGAGGTGATGGAGAAAAGATATTGTTCAATCAAAGAATACGAATAGCTATTTGCAAACTCGGCAGATTTCTCACAGAATAATACTTCAACCTAACACGTTACTGAACTCGTAACATTCTTAACGAACACCACCACATATGCAACCTGGTTAAGATACTAGTGGTAGGAAGGATGCATAGGACACTAAAGATAATGGTGGCCCAAAGAATGAACTGAGGATGCCAAGGAAACAATCATAATCAACTTCTTTATCATTGGTCAGCCTTAGACCTGATCATTGGTAGGAACCACTAGGTCTAACAATTCAACAAGAACAATCTTCTTAACGATCAAGAAAATGACACCAAGCAAAATCTCGCTTAAATAGAAAATTGCTAAACAGTGGGAAACTAACTGCGTATGAATAAGTTTAATTGAAGCAGAAAGAACAAAATCGTTTGTTAAACGTCTTACAGTAATATCTGGAGGGGAAACACAACATCCGAGGGCAATATAATTTGATGAACGAGAACAAAGTGGTACAATGTTGTTCAAATTCTCAGCTTGCATACTCTTCAAATCGACACTGCTAAAACCATAAGTCAGAGGAAAAGCCAACCCACCAACAACAGAAAAGCAATACACCAATATGGAACAAGAGCAAAGGCATTAAGTCAAACAAGGTACAAAAAAAATCTTATCTTGAATAACCTTTGAACTAAAAATACAATAATCCAAAAACGCCCAAGCTTCAAATTTGATGGGAAATCTGGCGCAAAGGAAATAAGCTTTGATGGGAATCTTGCCGATTTCCTCTCCTCCTCGGAAACAAACCCATGATTTTGGTGGGAAAATTCAGGGGACCCATGGTCAGAATAGCTGGTATAAAGCGAAACTTGAGATGGGAAATGTTGAAGAGAAGACGAAGAGCTGGGCTTAAAGAAGGGGATAGAAAAAAGGGGTTTGGGTGCTTTGGGAGGGAAAGGAATGGCAAGGAATTTACCAGGAAAGTGTGTTTTGGCCAAGTGGTCGAAGAGAAGTAAAGCAGCTGCATTCCATCTACCCTTTCACTAGAAAATAAAGTTGATTTTCAATTTTTTCAAAATTTTTTTTTCTTACCCTAAGCATATAGCACAAAGGGGCACTAACATTATAACGCAAAATCAGTTGCCTGCCACTTGCCTCCTAATCAACCGCTCTGTTTACATTGTTTAACAATTTTCGTATTTGGGAGCAAATAAGATTGTTCTTTTTTTTTTTTATAAATGAAAAAGCACTTTTAAAAGTTAGGTTTTGTTAATATCTTTTAAGGTTAGTTAAATTGTTGTTTATAATGACATTTTTATATTAAATATAATAATTAATACTATTAATTTAATAAATTATAATGCAATGGTAGAATACGTTACCTAAATATAATAGCTTTAAAAAGCACCCTTAACATTAGCAAAATCTTTGACAATTTTTTTTATATAAATCTTCAATCATGTTTAAGACCACTTTTAGGGTTTTTTTTTTTTTTCATTTTAGCCATTGCCTTTTAAGTTAATTATTATTGATTTTAGATATACTAGTCAAGATTAAAGTGATCTAACCAATGTTAAAATATGGGGTCGAGTCAAGTGACCAAAACCCATTGGTGCATTTAGCATTATTTAACTCTTAATAGAGTTGAGTTAAATTTTTTGGTAAAAAAAAATTATTCTTAGCATAAGTGTGCCCTTTTTTTTTTCAAAATTCAAAATTTCACAATTTAAAGATTCACAAAAACTTTTAGATTTACAATAACTGTAGATTTACAAGAACTCATCAAAATTTGATTCTCAAAATTTTAGTTTGACAAGAATTTGATTTGCAGAATTTCTAATACGCAAGATTTTTTAGCTTCGCGATAATTCAGACTTGGCAAGATTTCAGAATTCACATTTGTGAGATTCGCATCCAAAATTTTGAAGTTTCTTATTAAAGTTCAAAGATTCATATTCGATAATTTTAGAGTTTCACATCTAAAATTTCAAAGGTTTTCATTTTGAGTTTTACTTAAAAATTCTCATTTGAAACTTACAAATTCTCATTTGAAACTAAAATATTCTCATTTGAGACTCAATGATTCTCATTTGAGGATTTACAATTTCATCTTAAAAAACTTCACCAAAAGATTCAAAATTTCTTTTCTAGATAACTTTTAAACTTTTATCAAAGTCAAAATTTTATATGTAATGAATGTTATGATCAATAATACAAATGCAACAATCTCAATTTTCAAAATAATGTAGATGCCATACTCTAAGTAATTATTCAAATATTTATTGGCTAATGCATGTCCAAACAAAGTTTTAAATACTCACTGAATTATGTGCAAGTATTGTTCGAGCGATAATGCAAACATAATGCATGTAATGCAGATAAATGTCATGAAATTCTAATTAATTATGGTAATATAGTTCTCAAGATTCCTCTATTTTATATTTTCCTTTTTCAACTATCTCAAAATAAATTCTCTCAACTGATCCACATCATTTGATCACAATTCATAGGCTTTTCAGCATTAGTAATTTCAACATAGATTTCGGCCACTGATCCATATTATTTGCATCACTTGATCATAACTCCTATGTTATGTCAACCAATCCATCACTTAGTTATCCCATATGCCTTTTTAAATCATCTTTTTATTTTTTTTGCCCCATAGATTTCTTTTTTAAAGGAATATAAGAATCTTTTATACACATTATCATTCATTCATTATCATTTCAAATCATGATAAATATAATGCAATCATACATTTTCTCGACTCATTTTGGAGATGCATGAATAAAAGAGCACAAGGTGAATTGGGGACAAGTAATTAATAAAGAGTGAGTTTGTTATAAAAATAAATAGATAAAAGAACAAATTCAAGGTATGTCACTAGGAATGGCATTAAATGGTACCAATGTCCAAATAATGAATACTTAGACAATTCTTAACATTAATTAAGAATTTTTTTTCAAAAACTCATTTCATTAACTTTCAAAATCAACACAGTTTGTGGGGTCTATGTCATCCAAGCCCTTTGTGGGGTCCAAGGCATCCAAGCCCCAAATTGTACCTCACTCAGGGATGAATCCACGTAGAAACACATAAGGGCAGTTACCCGCATTGAATCTTTTGGGTTTATTATAAAAAACTCAAAAGTTTTGAAAATTTAAAATTTTGCCCTATAAAAATTTTTTTTATCCAAAACCTTTTGGTTTTCGATAATCATTTTGGGCTCCAATTAATCCAGAGTTAAACTAAGTTGGATCTCATGAGGGAAACAAGCTCTCTCAAATATATTTTCTTTATTCATAAAACTTGAAACCAAAATTTTATTTAAGAAAAAATGAGCTATTTATCACTCGAACCAATAGTGTTAATTTTGACTATTTATTTGCCTCAACTAAATTAAGGTTCACACATGAAAATTTTTATTGTTTATCTAATAATTGAACATTAACACTTTGAGTGCTAAGCAATATCATTATAATATATATACTTATATATATATATTTTCGAGTTTGTAGAAAATAAAATAAATTACTTTTAGAGGGTTTGAAATTGTTGAACTTTTTATTTTTCATAATAATTTATTTAAATTGAAGCAAGCTGATTTATAGAGATAATGAAATATAGAGCTTACACTACTTAAATGATTTAACCACTTTTTAACATAAAAAAACAACAAAAAAAATGAAGAAATAAGATAAATAATCATCTTCATTTTTTTTATTGTATGTGAGAAAAGAATAATTTTTTATTTTTCAAAGTAAAATGAATAAAAATCAAATATATTTGTTTATTAAAAGTAAATGATAAAATTAAACATATTAAAAGTAAATAATAAAATTAGACATGTTAATTTTTATTTCATTTTTTCACATATTATATTTATTTTTAAGAATTTTGTAAGTAAAATTTTATTAAATTAATATATCTATATATTTGTGTACCTATTATGATAAATAATTTATCTAAATAGTGTTTAGGCTATATTCATAAAAAATCGTATAATTAATTATGCAAATATTATTTATATTGCAAAACATTTTTTTTTCATTTACAAAAAGTATTATATGTGTTAATTTTATTTGTAATTTTTAAAATTAATTTATATTTCAATGAAAAAAATTTTAAATTAACTAAAAATATTTACCCGTACTGATCATAATCTCTGGTATAAAGCGATACTTGAGATGGGAGAGCGGACAAATGTTGAAGAGAAAACGAAGAGCTGGGCTTAAAGAAGGGGATAGAAAAAAGAGGTTTGGGTGCTTTGGGAGGGAGAGGAAGGGCAAGGAATTTACGAGGAAAGTGTGTTTTGGTTAAGTGGTTGAAGAGAAGTAAAGCAGCTGCTCTCCTTCTACCCCATTCGCTAGAAAATAAAAACGGTTTTATTTTTAGTTTTTCAATGTAGAGTACACAATCTTTGCCCTGATTCATGGACTTTCTTTGGGGTTTTCTCCCTCCTTTCTCCTTTCTTTCCCTTCAAGCTTTTGCTATTCAGAATTTGTATAATTAAATACTTGAAAAAAATAAATTTATATATTAAAAAAAACAAAGTAAATACCAAAGTTACAGCTCTTTTGCTTCCAACTTCTATATTAATCTTAGTAAAAGAATCTGTTAATTTTTTCTTAATTGACAATAATTTGGAATTTGGAGTTATATTGTTGATCTCTGGCATTAATATATATAAGAATGATAACAGTTTAGATCAAATTTTATTTAATTTTTTTTAATAATATAAATATTATGAATTTTTAAAATTTAATTTAACTCAAAATCAATTATTTTTAAATCGATTTATTCCAAACTAAATTTTATTTATTTGATTCAATTTGGTTAATTAATTTTTAAATTTAAATTTAAAATTTTTATATATTATTTTAATAAAATTTTTTAATATATTTAAATTATTTATATAAAATAATTATTTTATTTTATAAAATTTAAAAAATATATAAAAACTTATAAAAATATATAATTTAATTCAATTCTTTTTTATTTTTCATGTCTCAATTCAAAATTCAATACAAATTTAATATATATATATAATATTCAATCTTAATTTAAATCAAATAACAAAATTTTCAATCGATTTTGAATTTTTTTCAAATTTTTTTTCTTACCCTAAGCATATAGCACAAAGGGATACTAACATTATAACGCAAAATCAGTTGCTTGCCACTTGCCCCCTAATCGACCGCTCTATTTACTTTGTTTAACAATTTTCGTATTTGGGAGCAATTAAGATTTTTTTTTTTAATGAAAAAGCACTTTTAAAAGTTAGGTTTTGTTAATGATTTTTTTACGATATCTTTTAAGGTTAGTTAAATTTTTATTTATAATGATATTTTTATATTAAATATAATAATTAATACTATTAATTTAATAAATTATAATGCAATGGTGGAATACATTACCTAAATATAATGGCTTTAAAATGCACCCTTAACATTAGCAAAATCTTTAACAATTTTTTTTATATAAATCTTCAATCATGTTTAAGAGCATTTTTAGGGTTTTCTTTTTCATTTTAGCCTTTGCTTTTTAAGTTAATTATTATTGATTTTTAGATATATTAGTCAACATTAAAGTGAGCTAACTAATGTTAAAATATGGGGTTGAGTCCAGTGACCAAAACCCATTGGTGCATTTAGCATTATTTAACTCTTAATAGAGTTGAGTTCAACTTTTATTCTTTTTTATTTAAAAAAAAATTTTCTTAGTGTAAGTGTGCCTATGTGCTATTAGAAGCTTATTCTTAGCAGAATTATGAAAAATGCAATATAATCGAGACATAGGCTAGTAACAATCAAGAAACATTAAAAATTAATTTTAATTACTCTAATAAAAAAATTTTTCTTAAACCAATAATTCAAATATTAAAAACAAGTTATTAGTCCAATCGGTTAAGATTGTTCTCTTTGACGAAAAAATATTAGGTTTGAGTCATGTCGATGATTATTTGTTAGGGTTATCTCGAATGCACAACTTACAATTACTTATCTTAAACTGTTAAGTACGACATATTTTGTCCTAACCTAAGAGACTGAATAATTTATTTACCTCTGAATTTTACTTTAACAAAAAAAAATGTATAAACTTGTGGATAATTCTAACAATTTATTTCATATATAAGGAAAAAATAAAAAGTAGACCAAGAACTAAATATTTATGACATTAATTAAATATTTTTAATAAATTATGAAGTGATATTATTTTAATGAATGTTTAAAATCCCATGTTTTAAGATATAAATTCTATTTATATATGTTATCATTATTTTTGTTTCTCCATATCTTCGGATAGAGCATATCTTTCAAATGTTTCTGCAACCTCGAACCCTACTTTACCGTCAACAAAATAACACGGTTTGTGGGGTCTATGGCATCCAACTTCCAAGCCCTTTGCGGGTCTATCCCATCCAAGCCCCCAGGCTGTAGCCTTACGACACGCCAAGCCATTTTTGGGGCCCTTTTGTGATAATGGAACCAAAGTTAAATTTTTTTATTCCTCTTTTTATTTTTATTTAATAATTTTTTACATAAAAAAAATCTCATTTAAATATTATATATTAGATTAATTATTTAAAAATACTATAATAACTTAATAATATTATTTTTATATTTTCAAACTTATTTATTTGATTTTGAAGATATTATATATTTATTTTATAGATTATTAATATTATTATTTTGTACAAATTCATGTATATTTATAAATAAATTTATACTAAACCAAAATATTTGAAATATTTAAATAACTGATACTGACATATAACATTTTTAAAAAATTATTATCTAGTACAATATTAATAACCTTATAAGACAATCATTACTAACCACTAATGCTAAGCTTAAAATAGAGTCATCAACTTATAAAACTATTTGAATGGATCGTTAAGTGTCATTTTATTTTTAAATTTTTTTTGGAAATTTCTTTTAATACTAACTTGATAATTGATTATGTGTCATTTATTGAACTTTTTTACACATGTCGACATTTTATTAAATATTCATAACTTGTTAACAGTTAAGTAATAATATTTATATAAAAGATCAAAGTAGATGACGGAATGAAATTTAAATATCAAATTAAGCACACATTTGACTTGGTTTTAACTAGGTAATATATATGGCTCATTACTTTTTTTATATATTCTTTTTTTTTTCCCTCTATTTGTTTGTTTCTTCAATTAAACCTATTATTTGGTTTTATTTGCACTATATGATATATACATTTAAATTTTATTTATTCTAAAAAAATCGGTTTGTATGTTCTTATAGATATATTTAGTTAAATTGGATATTTGGTATACATAAATACAATAGACTTAAATTATATATAATTTTCAATTTGTATATTTGGTTTATGTTCTAATAAAAAACAACTATGTATATTAAAGTATATGTGTAAAAAAAAATAAAAACTAATAAAAAGTAAATGATTATGAGCAAATTAATAATTATGCTTTGTAATGCAATCAAATATATTATTATTATTGTTATTATTATCTGATGTTTTACTTTTGGTTTAGTTTTATAAGATTTAATAATTTAAGAATATTTTGCTAATATAAATGTTTTTCACAATTTAATCAAATGATATATTTTTTTATATATTCATATCAACATATAAACAATTATTAATCTTGATTATTTTCATTTTAATAAGTCAAAATTAAATTTTATTAAAAGTAACGTTATAAATATCAAACCACAATTAAGAGTATAATAGAGCAAAGAACCAACATCACATAAGGAATCTAAAAGTATAGATAACAACATGCCTAACACTCCAAAAAAATTATAAACTAACAATAAAAATCTTAATTATTTAAACCTAAAATTTGCTTTTTTGATCAAATAAAAAATAATGAGTAGCAATTTTTTTATTATTTAGTAAATGAATTGAAAAAACTATTTTTTATGAAAAAGAAAAGATTTTTACAATTCTTTGAAATTTTACAAAAGCTTTGATTTTCAAAGAGTATTATATTATGTATAAACTCTTATTTAGTTGTATCATAATATTTATGAATGTATGATTATATATAACAAATCAATACAAATTTACATATTCTTTTATTAAAGTAATATAAGAAATTAAGGTTAATAAATAAAATTTTAAATTATGAAAAATAATAAAAAAATTCCATGCGTGGCACCAATTAAAAAGCTAGTTTTGTCTATATACTGAATTTGCGGTACTTTATAACGAGCAAAGGTGGATTTGGGACTGTATCCCTCCTCCTATATTGAATTTGATTTTTTTTTCTTAACTATGGACGGATCTAAAATTTATATTCGGCGGAGATAAATTATTTGATAATATTTATTACAAACTATTGTAACTTAAAATGATTTTCATTAAAATATAATGTCAAAATTTATAAAAATTTAAAATAATAAAAATATTTAAAATATATATAAAATATTAAAAAATTATTTTTATATAAAAATAAAATCTAAAAAATCACATTTACTTAATTTAATTGCGTTACATTAGGAAAGAATATTAACACTTATATACGTAAATATAAATATAATAATTGAATAAACAAATTAAAGATTTAAGTATATATACAAATATATTTATTAAATAGATTATATAATATCACATAATTAACAATTTTATTAAATAAGTTGGATTAAACATAATATAACATGTTTTGAAACATATTAAAAAGTCATTATAACAAAATCAATAATATAATAAAGAGATAAATTTTATATTTATATTTTGAATTGTTAACTTATTCTTTTACTTTTTTTTTTAGTTTGTTAATGCATTGATATGCATTTTAATATTATAAAAGATTCAAACTTTATTTTTTTTATATTTAGAGGAGATATAAAACAAAAAATTAAAATTAAATTTATTTATAGTAATCCTACTTGTTATTTTAAAGTTTTAATGGGATAAAATATAAGAATCATTTATATTTGAGATCTTTTACTAATAAAAATACTTATGCTTCAAGATTTTAGTGCCCCCACCCTAGATCGCTCCCTCAATTGAACCGGAACCACCCGGTTTCCTCATCATTTGTGCTTTGTTCTTAACCCCTTTGAACCGGAATTTTAAACCGGAATCACTCTGTTTTCACGTTTGGTGTACTGATAGCTTTTGGCGTTATGCTTGGATTTTGTCTATATAAATCCTAAAGTTCCCACTGGGGCATAACAAGCAAACATTGATTTGACGTATTGTATCCCTCCAATATTGAATTTGCTCTTCTTTTTGTTCTTAAGCCCTTTGAACCCAAACCTCCTGGTTTCCTCGTTCTTTGTCCAAAAATTTTCCATTTTGGAGCTGGGATTCGTAATTCTAGCCACGATGTTTCTTCTACTCTTCCTCTTCACCTCCGTTGAACTCCCTATAAACCTCAATCGCTTTCGCTTCCGCACCGGAGCTTTCTCTATTGCCTTGACCGGATCATTTCTAGCCTCACTCTTCTTTCCACCTTCGATTTTCTGGCCCGTCCATTTACTTATAGTCTTCTTTTCTCCCTGGCATGCCATGTTCTTTAATATTTTTAAACACGTTTTCCAGTGGTTTTCTGGTGCCCTTCAATTTGTTCCCACTTTTTCCTTCACGCTCAGCACCCAGAATGACGAAGGTTCTAACCCAGTTCCTTCTCAAGAGGACGTCGAACTTGGATTCATGCATGAGCACGACCTGCCCGAACTCCCCATGCACTAGTTCTCAGTCTGAGTGAGAGGGACTCCTCTAGATACAACATGGAATAAGGCTTTAAGAATTACTTTATTTAGCTGTTTGTTGCTTACTCTGCTTTTCGATGTTTCTGGCAACAAGACCTGATCTCTGTTTCACTTTCTCCTCGTTTGGTTTTTTTTTTTTTTTTTAATTCTGTAATCTAATAAATTCTCTTTTTTGTATGCATCTGTCTAATTCGTTTCCTTCAAATTTTGTTCAGTTTGATGACAACATCCAGCTCTAGGTCAAATCACGTGCCGATTATTTAATTTTTTTAGAAAAAAGAAAAAATGTTTACAAGGAATTTTTGGGCCTGAAACCCAACAGCTCACCATTAGGCTCAATCGTACTTAAAAATGCCCTTAAATATTGACAAAACTAGCCTTGGCCCACCCTGGTCTGCTTGATGTAGAGTGGGAACAAAAAGGTAAAGGAAATCAAAGACAACGAAAGGCCAAATAAAATGGGAAAACAATAAACAAAAGTGTAAAACGACACCGTTCTTAACGCAGCATTTCTCCGTGGGAATTGCTCGGTGATTCGGTACAGTGTTGTTCCCCAACCCAAGCCGCCTCAAGTACAACAGGGTCTGAACCTTCGGTGAACCAAAGAGCCTACAGTTTTCCCTGCTAGAGAAAGGGCAATTCCAACTGACTCCAGAATGTCGATATCCGGGAATGTAAGGGTCATTGCTACTCTCGCTTCATACCATCAACAACCTTTTCGAAGCCCCACTTCCTCTTCAAAGGTCCTTATCTTCAACCCCTCGCTTCTTGTCTCTATAAACGACTCATTTGTTAACCTTTCTCTACATTTAATTCGAAATTTACCATATATTTGCTCAATTCTGTGTTTGGTTGCCGAATAACATTGGGTAAGTTGGGTAATTCAGTGTCTGTTTGAGCCTTGGAGGGTTAGAGTTGGAGATGTTATTCTGATTCGTTTGGATTCCAAGTTTTTTAAATGAAGCATTAGCTAATTGGTTTTCCTAGTTTGCAGTGGCATCCTTGTAACGTGGCAGCTGCAGCCCCGGAAAACCTTTACAGTGCTCAGGCTTTTTCAATTTCGGCAAAATGTTTTCTGGGCTTCACCATCCTGTCGTTTCGTCTAATTATCTTAGCCCATTGGGCCATCTTGTGTTTGTAAGCTTCCATCAGTTTGCTTTTGCAAGTTACTAGGTGAATATTTGTACTTCATCATAGTCAAATACATAGATGTTCTTGGTGGTCTTGCCTTATTTCAATCAATACTCGAGATTATGGATTGCTTTTTTGTTTTTAGTCTTGATTCATCCTTGATTAAGTACGCGGAATCCTGCTTTTACAAAAAAATCAGAACCCACATAATATAGGCGACTAAATGTAGCCCCCACCCCAAACTGAAAGAGAAAGACACTCGAGGAATTTACCATCTCTTCTCATGTCCGCAATCAATCCAGAAGCATGCCTCTGGACTATTTCGATGTTTGGATCATTAGTTGTTTTATAGTCAAATTTTTTTAATTTTTTTCCTCTATTTGTTTGTTTCTTCAATTAAAACTATTATTTGATTTTATTTGCACTATACATTGAGATTTATTTATTCTAAAAAAAAAATTGGTTCATATGTTCTTTATATATATATATATATTTACTTAAATTGAATATTTACTATACATAAGTACAAGAGACTTAAATTGTATATAATTCTCAATTTGTATACTTGATTTATGTTCTAATAAAAAACAACAATGTATATTAGAGTATACGTGTAAACAAAATAAGAACTAATAAAAAGCAAATGATTATTATCAAATTAATAATTATGCTTTGTGATTCAATCAAATATATTCTTATTATTATTATTATTATTTTATGTTTTATTTTTGGTTTAGCTTTACAAGATTTAATAATTTAAAAATATTTTCTTCATATAAATGTCTTTCACAATTTAATCAAATGATGTATATTTTTTATATTCATATCAATGTATAAACAATTATTAATCTTGATTATTTTTATTTTAATAAGCTAAAGTAAAATTTTATTAAAAGTAACGTTATAAATATCTAATCATAATTAAGAATATAATAGAGCGTAGAATAACATCACGTGATGAATCTAAAAATATAGATAACAACATGCCTAACAATGGAAAAAACATATAAACCAATAATAAAAATCTTAATTATTTAAAATTGAACTTTGTTTTTTTATCAAATAAGAAATAATGAGTAATACAAATTTTATTATTTAGTAAATGAATTGAAAACATAAATTTTTATGAAAAAAAAGATTTTTGTAATTCTTTGAAATTTTACAAAAGCTTTGATTTTAAAAAAGTATTACGTTATGTATAAATTCTTATTTAGTTGTATCTTAATATTTATGAATATATGATTATATATAATAAATCAATAAAAATTTACATATTCTTTTATTAAAGTAATATAAAAAATTAAGGTTAATAAATAAAATTTTAAATTATAAAAAATAATAACAAAATTCCATGCATGGCTCTAATTAAAAAGCTAATTTTGTCTGTATATTGAATTTGCAGTATTGTATAACGTGCAAAGGTGGATTTGCGGTCCTGTCTTCCTCCTCCTATATTGAATTTTAAATTCCATTTTATCCTTAACTGTTTAATTAATAACCTTTCATTTTTCCACTTTTAGACTTTTTTTAATTTATCTTCTCTCCCTTGTCCTGTACTGACACCAACTATTAGGAGACTTGGTAGCTTCCTTTGTTTTGGTCGTCGGGTCAAAAATATGGGTTGATGTAACATTCTTTTCTTTTCTCTTTGTGATTCCATTTTTCTTTATTAAAACCTTCTTTTCTCATTGGTGATTTCATTTTTCCTTATTAAAAACTTCTTTCCTCTTTTGATTCCATTTCTTTTTTTCAATAATCATTAAAACCTTCTTTCCTCTTTTGATGATTCCATTTTTTTTTTTCAATAATCATTAAAACCTTCTTTCCTCTAGGCTTGATACCATTCTTTACACAACTCTGATACCATTCTATACACAGCTATGACAAAAGAAAAAGGCCAATTACAAAAGTTGATTATAGAAGTCTTTACGTTTTGACAATAAGTCCCGGGTTGAACCATCAACGAAATGGTGGAGTCCTTGGCATATAAAACCGTTTAAAGGGGGACCATTAAGCGTCATTTTATTCTATGACCTGCCCATGAGGATAGACATCTTGTGTACACCTAGCTACTCAACCGACTTTGGCAATTCGTAAAGGTAAAACATTAATAATTTATGTATTTATATGATATTTTATATAAAAATTATATTTTTATAATTTATATAAATTATAAAAAATATATTATTTTATTTTTATTAAATTTATATATAAATTTTGTTAAAATTTTAATTAATCATCTTACATTGATTTTTTTATTATTTTAATATTATATCATTATATCATATTTTGGTCAAACCTTAATTAGAAACAATTTTATTGAATCATATATATTAATTCATATTATTATATAAGCATGAAAGTACCTTTTACACTTAATTATAAGAAAAAATGTATTAAATTTAAATTTAATTTTTAACAAAATATATTTAATAAAATATTACAATGAAATATTTTCTCATGCGATTATTACATCTACATTAGAATAGTCTTCAAATTTATAAATTGAGTAAAAATGGTTTGATTTTTGTTTTTGTTATTTATTTTTATTACAAATTAAAGATAGTTTAAAGTGAAAATATATATTTTTTAACAAATAAAAAATAAAATTAATATTTATTTTATGCAATAAAATATATAATTTTAAACATGATTAATTTATATATATACACATAACATTTTTCATTTATCAACAAAAAATTATATTTATGGCCAAATTTAAAGATTTTAAAATATCTTGTTTTAAACCCTAATATTAATATTGTCACTATAAGATGGATGAGTATTTTATTTGCTTCACCTTTCATTTTAATGTTTTTATTAAATTCTAATGGATCAAAATAAATAAAAATTTTATCATTAATTTTAATATAAAAATTGTAATCTAAAAATAAAAAAAATTTAAATCCATTAAACGTATTTTTAAAATTAAATGCATGAATTAATTATTTTACTACATAAATAAATTTAACTTTCTAAAAATTAGGTTGCGTGTCAACTATTACGTGACAAGTTGCCATGGTCTTTTATGTAGTCTATATAGTTCCAATGGCAGGAACCATTGGAGGAAGAGGCTAAAGAGAAAAAATGGATTTGCGATACTGTATACCCCCTATATCGAATTTGATCTTCTTTTTGTTCTTAAGCCCCTTGAACTGGAGCCTCGTGATTTCCTCATTCTTCGTCCAACAATTTTCAATTTTGCAGCTGGGATTCGTAATTCTAGCCATGATGTTTCTTCTACTTCTCCTCTTCACCTCGGTTGAACTCCCTACAACCTTCAGTCCCATTCGCTTCCGCACCGGATCTTTCTCTATTGCCTTGACCGCATCATTTCTAGCCTCACTCTTCTTTCCACCTTCGCTCTTCTTTGCTGTCCATTTACTTATAGTCTTCTCTTCTCCCTGGCATGCCATGTTCTTTGATATTTTTAAACACTTTTTCCGGTGGTTTTGTGGTGCTCTTCAATTAGTTCCCACTTATTCCATCATGATCATCACCCGGAATGACGAAGGTTCAAACTCAGTTCCACTTCAAGAGGACATTGAACTTGGAATCAGGCACCAGCACGACCAAGACGAAGTCGGCATGTCTAGGGATTCCTCTTGATTGAACATAGTGTTAACACTTTAGAAATTGCTTTATTTGCAGTTTATTGCGTACTCTGTTCGATTTACTTTATTTGCAGTTTTTCAGTTTTTCTGTCAAATAGAAATGATTAGTGATTTTGGTTTCCTAGGAAAAAGCTTCGGGAACGCTGATTGTGCTTCTGGTTCTCTTTTTATTATTTTTTTAAAATTATGTTATCTGGTGATTTCTCTTTGATTCGTTTCTTTTAAATTTTGTTCAGTTAGGCTCCGAGCCCAACTTTTGCTTCTTGGCCGAAAACACAGAGCAGCTGATTTAGCATTTAAAAAAAAAAAGAAAGAAAAAAAGGTTACAAGGAAATTTTGTGCCTTCAACCCAAAATCGCACCATTAGACCGAAAAATACAAGAACCAATAGGCAACTAGCTTTGGCCTGTGGTTAACCAGGCGACACGTAAAGCGAATAATTGTACGGTTGAATGATAGTGAGATTGGTTTGAGTAAAATTGATAATTACAATAGCAGTCATATTAATTATTGTATTAGTAAAATTATAATTAGTTTGTAAAAATATTTATTTAAGATAATGAATATAACAATAAGCTACTTTTCCAAAGAGAATCGGCTATCAATAAACTACTAGATCTTTTCCTTTCTAATTGGAAAGTGGAGGAAAAATGCAGTTTTGAGCCTCCAATTACATCAATACGTGCTACCCAAATATTTCTCACAGTTTAACAAAAATCTGACCGCTTCACTAGAATTCAAATTACAAATAAAATACATAAAAAATATATTTTAAAATTCCTTTTTAAAAAGTTAAAAGTATATCATTTATAATTATTACATTATAATTAATCAATCATAATTTAAAATTATTTATTATTTATTAAAATTTTATATAAAATTTATATCATAAGTGATGAATCCTATATAATTTTTTGTTATGATTGTAATCAAAGAAATTATAATCATAATAAAAAAATTATAAGTGAAATACTAAAAAAATAAAGAAAATCAAATCAGAAAACAACAAATAAAAAGAAAAAGCAATAAATCAAAGTGAAAAACGACACCGTTCTTAAAGCAACATTTCCCTATAGAAATTGCCACGGGATTCGGTACTTTGTTGTTCCCAAGCCTCCTGAAATACAAAACACCGACCCTCCAGAAGGCAAAAGAGCTTTAACTTTTCCGTGTTAGAGAAAGGGCAACTCGAGCTGACTCCAAAATGGCGATATCCGGGAATTTAAGGGTCTCTGTTACTCTTGCCTCTTACCATCAACAACCTTTTCGAAGCTCCTCACCCTCTTCAACGGTCCTTATCTTGAATCCCTCTCTTCTTACCTCTATAAACGACTCTTTTCTGAGCTTTTCTTTACATCGAATTTGAAATTCTTGTGCAATTTATCATATGTTTGCTCAATTTCGTGTTCGGGTTGCTGAATAATATTGGGTAAGTTGGGTAGTTTTGTGTCTATTCGAGGGTTGGAGTTGGAGATGGTACTCTGGTTCGTTTGAGTTCCAAGTTTTTTGCTGTTGTTTTGCAACCAAATGGAGCATGAGCTAATTAGTTTTCCTAGATTGCAGCGGCATCGTTGTAACATGGTAGCTGTAGCTCTGGAAAACCTTAACAGTGCCCGGGCTTTTTCAATTTCCGCAAAATGCTTTCTGGGTTTCACCATCCTGTCGTTTTGTCTAATTATCTTAGCCTATTGGGCCATCTTGGGTTTGTAAGCTTCAATTATGACCGCAGTTTTCTTTGCAAGTTTCTAATTTTGGGTGAATATTTGTACTTCATCATAGTCAAATACGTAGATGTTCTCGGTGGTCTTGCTTTATTTCAATCAATAGTCGAGAGTATGGATTGGTCTTTGTTTTTAGTCTTGATTCATCCTCAATTAAGTATGCGGAATCCGGTTTTTACAAAAATATCAGAACCGACAAAATATAGGAGACTAAATGCACCCTTCCCCCCAAAATGAAAGGAAAATATACTTAAGGAATTTACCATCTCTTCTCATTTCCTTAAGCAATCCAGAAGCATACCTCTGGACTATTTCGAGGTAGCTCTCAACTTCATGTTCCTCAATGATAAACAAGACAGCAGACCCATACTGAAAAACAACCATGTAACTACAGCAGCTGGCTTTGTCTTTCATTCCAAGTGCCTAAAGCCAAACACGTGTTGGAGAAAAGACGTTGTCCAATCAAACAATACCAAAAGCTATTTGCAGACTTGGCAGATTCCTCACAAAAATAATACTTCAACCTAACATGTTACTCAACTCATAACAGTCTTAACTAATACCACCATATATGCAACTTGGTTAATATACCAGTGGTGGGAAAGATGTATAGGACACTAAAGATAAAGGTAGCCCAAAGAATGAACTGAGGATGCTGAGGAAACAATCATAATCAACTTCTTTATCATAGGTTAACAACAATAAGTTTCTCAACGATCAAGAAAATGACACCAAGCAAAATCTTCTTTAAACAGAAAATTGCTAGAAGGTGGGAATATAACTGCGTATGAATAAGTTTAATAGAAGCAGAAAGAACAAAATCGTTTGTTAAACATCTTACAGTAATATCTGGAGGGGAATCACAATATCTGAGGGCAATATAATTTGATGAACGAGAACGAGGTATAATGTTGCTCACATTCTCAGCTTGCATAGTCTTCAAATCGACACTGCCAAAACCACAAGTCAGAGGAAAAGCCAACCCACCAACAACAAAAAAGCAATACACCAAAATAGAACAAGAGCAAGGGCATTAAGTCAATCAAGCTACAAAAAAACTTATCTTGAATAAAAATTGAACTAAAAATACAATATCCAAAAACATCCAAGCTTCAAATTTGATGGGAAACCTGGTGCAAAGGAAATAAGCTTTGACGGAAATCTTGCCTATTTCCCCTCCTTCTTGGGAAACAAACCCATGATTTTGGTCAGAAAATTCAGGGGACCCATGATCAGAATCGCTGGTATAAACCGAAACTTGAGATGGGAGAGCGAAGAAATGCCTTGCGAAGAGAAAACAAGGAGCTGGGTTTAAAGAAAGGGATAGAAAAAGAGGTTTGAGTGCTTTGAGAGAACGAGAAAGGGCATGAAAAAGAAAGTATGTTGTGGTCAAGTGGTTGAAGAGAAGCGATACAGCTGCTCTCCATCTATCCATGGAAAACAAGGAAAGGTTTTATTTCTAGTTTTTCAAAGTAAAGGACAAAATCTTCGTCCTGCGATTGATTCATGGACTTTCTCTGGGTTTTCCTTTCTTTCCAAGATTTTGCCATTAATTAAACACTTACCCAAAACAGCATTTTTACATTAAAAAAAATAAAGTAAATACCAAATGTTACAACTCTTCTACCCCTAACTTCTATATTAATCTTATTAAAAAAATCTGTTAATTTTTTCTTAATTGGCAATAATTTGGGATTTGGAGTTATATCGTCTGATCACTGACATCAGCATAAAGCACAATGCTATGCTAACATTATAATGCAAAATCAGTCGCTTGCCACTAGTGTTAATTTTAAAATTGATGCTATTTTTTTTTTTTAATTTTAGATTTTGTTAGATTACATCTTTACAGGTTTGTTAGGTTACATCTCTACAATATTATTTCACATCAAATATATATTATTAAAAATTTTAAATAATATTAAAAAAATATCTTATCACATTATCAATATAAAAAAAATAATACGAGAAGAAAGTACTTTGATATCATGAGTCTTTTGTTGTAGTTCCATTTTACCCATTATCTATATTTTACTATACAAAATTAGTTTAACATTAATTTGTGCATTCTTGTTCCTTTTTACAAATATTTTATTATGGTATGCTTGACTTTGACACTTTTACAATAATATAATAATATTTCACATAAATAAAAAAATGAAATCCACAAATGAAAAGAGAGAAAAATAGATATATGGGGACAAAAGAGAAAAAAGTAATATTATGTTGTGACTTAAGTTAATTATAGTGAAACTTATATGAAATAATTATTTATAAACCAAAATTTATTAATATTTACAAATAATATTTCATTTTGAAATGAGTCCTTTTTTTGTTTACTAAAATATATTTACTTTATAATATTTTTAAATCTCTCCCTTTTATATTTTCCATTTGTTAATTTAATGAGAGTAAAATTTTTTTGTCTAATATCATAATATATTTAAAAAAATTTTAAGATTTCAATGGGCCAGTTGCCCTCACTGCCTCAATACTGCCTCACTGTAAATCCGTCCCTGATTCCTGTTCAAAGGGCTTAAGAACAAAAAGAAGATCAAATTCAATACAAGGGGGATACAGTACCGTTAATCCATGTTTGCTCATTATTACGCTATGGGATGTTGTTATGCTGAGGCTATAAATAGATAAAATCTAAAAGCAAACACAACTCTTCCTTTTGATCATGGCGGCCCAAGTTTTTTTTTTTTTATTTTGTGTTTACGCCATTGTACTAGTTAGTAAAATTGTTATTGTATTCTTTCCTTTTTAAAATTTTCGGCTTCTTCGCTGATACAGCTTCGCCTGTATTTTTTGTCCCGACTAGATTCCCTAATGGTAATTGCATGGCAAGTGAGTCGCCACTCGCCAGATAATAAATCCGAGGTCTTGTTCCTTTATAATTCTAGCCCTGATGTTTCTTCTACTCTTCCTCTTCACCTCGGTTCAACTCCGTATAAGCCTCACTCACATTCGCTTCCGCACCGGAGCTTTCTCTATTGCCTTGACTGCATCATTTCTAGCCTCTCTCTTGCTTCCACCTTCGCTTTTCTGGGCCGTCCACTTACTTATCGTCTTCTTTTCTCCCTGGCATGCCATGTTCTTTGATGTTTTTAAACACGTTTTCCGGTGGTTTTCTGGTGCCCCTCAATTAGATCACACTTGTTCCATGATGATCAGCACCCAGAATAACGAAGGTTTAAACTCAGTTCCTTTCCCAGAGGACATTGAACCTGGAATCAGGCACCAGCACGACCAAGACGAAGTCGGCATGTAGTAGGGATTCCTCCAGATTCAACATAGTGTAACACTTTTGAAATTACTTTATTTGCAGTTTCTTTTGTACTCTGTTAGAATAACTTTATTTGCAGTTTTTTGCGTACTCTGTTTCAAGTGTCTGTCAACTAGAAATGAATAAGGATTTGATTTCCAAGGAAAAAACTCGGGGAATGCTGATTCTGCTTCAGGTTCTCTTTTTTTTATTATTATTATTATGCTATCTAATAATTTCTCTCTGGTTCGTTTCTTTCAAATTTTGTTCAGCTCCAAGCCGAGCTTCTGCTTCTTGACCAAAACAGAGAGCAGATGATTTAGTTCTTTATTTTTTTTCATTTTTTTTAATAAAAAAAGGTTACAAGGAAATTTCGTGCCTTTAACCCAAAATTCCACCATTAGGCCCAAAAATTCATCAACCGAAATAACAGTAGTTATTAGATTAATTATTGTAATAATAAAATTAGAATATAATAGTGAAATTAAAATAAGTTGTGAGAATATTTATTTAAATGCAACGCAATGGCGACAATAACATTGAATATAACAAGTCAGCTACTTCCCCAAAATTAATCGGCCAACAGTCAAATATTGGATCTTTTTCCTCTCTAACTGGAAACTATAGGGAAAGTGCAGTTATAAGCCTCCAATTACATCAAAAGGTGCTACCCAAATATATTCCACGGTCAAACAAAAACCCGCAGGCTCACTAGAATTCAAATCCACTTTATGAAGTAGAAGCATATCATTAATAATTATTACATTGTAATTAATTAATTATTATTTTAAATTATGTGTTATTTATTAAAATTTTATATAAAATTTATATTAAAATGCTGAATTTTTATATAATTTTTTATTATGATTATAATAAAAAAATTATAAATAAAATGTTCAAAAAATAAAGAAAATCAAATCAGAAACCTTCTAAGAAAATGGGGATATAAGCTTTGGTCATTTTTGGATGATGTTTCTCTCCCATTTCCGAACGCTGCCAATCATAAGGGGATAGATCAACTTGTTTTCGCGGTGGGGCTAGGATTCGATGGACCATAAATTTTCGTCCAAATCCATTAGAAAGTGTCAGTCTTCAATGACTTAGAATCAGAAAATAGGAGCCAGTAAAACAGAAAAGGGCAATTACAAGAGTGTCAACCTCTTACAAGATCGGAATTGTAAGAAAAAAAAAAGTGACTTCAGAGATGGGCACCTGAAATGTGAGATAATTGGGGGGGGGAAGGGTTTGTTTTGCTAGAAAAAGAAGTGATTTCAGAGATGGGGTTTTGAAATAAATGAAAACAGATTTCAAAAGGGATTATTAGATTGAAAATGTCAGCCTAAAGAATAAAATATTTGATTATTATTAAAGAGACGATGTTTTACATATAATAAATATATAATTTTATATTGAAGTTGAATATTTTTATTTATTGTTAATTGATTTTAAATTAAATACTTAATATTATATCAGAGTCAAAACTTATTATTATTATTTTTTTCAAATCTATCACGTGATAAGTTTTTTTTATTTTTACTTACATGTGAAGAAAACCTCTTAAAGTAATGTTATCTCACGTTCAATAAATATATAATTTTTTGTAATCTTATATTAAAGTTGAACATCTGTCAATTAGTTTTAAGTAATATTATCTCACATCCAATAAATATATAACTTCCTATAATCTTATATTCAAATTCAACATCTATCAATTAATTTTAAGTTGATTGTTTAACAGTTACGTGTTATTAAAAGCTTATTATTAATAGAATTATGATAAGTGTATTATAAAAGGACATATAGACTAGTGACAATTGACAATCTACAAAAATTAATATAAGTTATATTAGTAAAAATTTTATTCTAAACCAATAATCCAAAGATGTGAAATGTAAAAATTTGTGTTACCTCATATTCCTCCCAAAGGTACTCATATATTTGAGCATATTTTGCTTCTCTCCAAGCAATAATCAACAAATATCAGGTGATGCTAGACATTTGCTTACAGAACCAGCTCATACATCTAGCGTTCAATTATTCAAATGTACTCAGTATTGAGAAAATTAATAAGAAATGCAAGTTGCAATTTGCTTTCCTCCACTTCCAAACCGAGTTGAATTAACTCCTTTCCTCCTCAAAATTGCGTGCCAAAATGCTGTGTTTGCATCAGATCAAAAAGTAAGGAATGGGGCAGAGGATTGTTGTATCACGAATACAGGTTGTATCTACGTATTCTAACTATATTATGACCATCTTTTGGCTAAAAATATATTTTTTTTGTCTGGTGATATTAACTTTTACAAAATTAAAAAAAAAAAAAGATTTTACAGGAGTGTCAAACACATAAATGTTCTCGGTGGTCTTGCCTTATTTCAAATCAATAGCGGAGATTATGGATTGGTCTTTGTTTTTAGTCTTGATTCATCCTCGATTAAGTATGCGGAATCCTGTTTTTACAAAAATATCAGAACCGACATAATATAGGAGACTAAATGCACCCTTCCCCCTAAAATGAAAGGAAAAGTCTCTTAAGGAATTTACCATCTCTTCTCATTTCTATAAGCAATCCAGAAGCATGCCTCTGGACTATTTCGAGGTAGCTCTGGTCCTCAATGTTAAACAAGACAGCAGACCCATACTGAAAGATAACCATGTAACGACAGCAGCTGGCTTTGGCTTTCATTCCAAGTGCCTAAAGCGAAAGAGGTGTTGGAGAAAAGATGTTGTCCAATCAAACAATACCAAAACCTATTTGCAAACTTGGCAGATTTCTCGCGAAAATAACACTTCAACCTAACATGTTACTCAACTCATAACAGTCTTAACGAACATCACCACATATGCAACTTGGTCAACATACTAGTGGTAGGAAAGATGTATAGGACACTAAAGATAAAGGTCGCCCAAAGAATGAACTGAGTATGCAAAGGAAACAATCATAATCAACTTCTTATCATAGGTCAACAACAATAATTTTCTCAACGACAAGAAAATGACACCAAGCAAAATCTCCTTTAAACAGAAAATTGCTAAACGGTGGGAATAGAAGTGCGTACGAATAAGTTTAATTGAAGCAGAAAGAAAAAAAAATCGTTTGTTAAACATCTTACGGTAATATCTGGAGGGGAAACACAACATCTGAGGGAAATATATTTTGATGAACAAGAACAAGGAGGTACAATGTTGCTCAAATTCTCAGCTTGCATACTCTTCAAATCGACACTGCCAAAACCATAAGTCAGAGAACAGCCAACCCACCAACAATTATAAAGCAATACACCAAAATGGAACAAGAGCAAAGGCATTAAGTCAAACAAGCTACAAAAAAATATTATCTTGAATAACCATTGAACTAAAAATACAATATACAAAACACCCAAGCGTCAAATTTGATGGGAAACCTGGTGCAAAGGAAAAAAAGCTTTGATGGGAATCTTGCCGATTTCCTCTCCTTTTTCTTGGGAAATAAACCTATGATTTTGGTGGGAAAATTCAGGAGACTCATGATCAGAATCGCTGGTATAAACCGAAACTTGAAATGGGAGTGCGGAGAAATGTCTTGTGAAGAGAAAACGAAGAGCTGGGTTTAAAGAAAGGGATAGAAAAAGAGGCTTGGGTGCTTTTGGGGGACGAGAAGGGGTATGAGAAGGAAAGTGTGTTGTGGTCAATTGGTTGAAGAGAACCCATTCACTGGAAAACAAGGAAAGGTTTTAATTTTAGTTTTTCAAAGTAAAGTACAAAATCTTTGTCCCGTGATTGATTTATGGACTTTCTCTGGGTTTTTCTTTTTCTCCAAGATTTTGCCATTAATTAAACACTTGCTATTAAAAACAAACAAAGTAAATACCATATAACAAAGTTACAACTCTTCTACTTCTAACTTCTATATTAATCTTAGTAAAAAATCTGTTAATAACTTCTAAATTCAGGGGACACATTATCAGAATCGCTGGTAAAAAGCGAAGCTTGAGATGGGAGAGCGGATAAATGTTGAAAAGAAAATGAATAGCTGGGCCTAAAAGAAGGGGATAGAAAAAAGAGGTTTGGCTGCTTTGGGAGGGAGAGGAAGGGCAAGGAATTTACCATGAAAATGTGTTTTGGTTAAGCGATTGAAGCGAAGTAAAGCAGCTGCTTTGGGGTTTTCTCTCTCCTTTCTCCTTTCTTTCTCTTCAAGCTTTTGCCATTCAGAATTTGTAAAATTAAACACTTGAAATAAAAAAAATTTTATATATTAAAAAAAACAAAGTAAATACCAAAGTTGCGGCTCTTTTACTTCTAACTTCTATATTAATCGCAGTAAAAGAATCTGTTAATTTTTTCTTAATTGGCAATAATTTGGAATTTCGAGTTATTTTGCTTGATCACTGACATTAGTATATGTAGGATAATAACGGTTCAGATAAAATTTAATTTAATTTTTTAAATAATATATAATATTATAAAATTTTTAAATTTAATTCAAATTCTAAATCAATTTTTTTTAAATCGATTTAATTCAAATTGGATTTTATTTAGTGGTTCAATTTGGTAAATTGGTTTTAAAATTTTTTATATAGTATTTTAGTAAATTTTTTAATAAATTTTAATATATTTATATAAAATAATTATTTTTATTTTATAAAATTTTAAAAATATATAAAATTTAATAAAAATATATAATTTAATTCTATTTTTTTTATTTTTCACATCTCATTTCAATATTCAATTCAAACTATATATATATATATATTTAATATCCCATTTTAATTTTAATTGAATAAAAAAATTTTCAATCGATTTTTAATTTTTTCAATTTTTTTTTCTTACCCTAAGCATATAGCACAATGGGATACTAACATTCTAACGCAAAATCAGTTGCTTGACACTTGCCACCAGGTCAACCGCTCGATTTACAATAAAATATATAATTTTAAACATGATTAATTTATATATATATATATATGTACATCACATTTTTCATTTATCAACATATAATTATATTTATGGCCAAATTTAAAGATTTTTAAATATCTTGTTTGAAACCCTAATATTAATATTGTCACTATATAATAGATGAGTATTTTATTTGCTTCACCTTTCATTTTTATGTTTTTATTAAATTCTAATGGATTAAAACAAATTTATTATTAATTTTAATATAAAAAATTGTAATTTAAAAATAAAAAAATAAATCAATTAAACATATTTTTAAAATTAAATGCATGAATTAATTATTTTAATACATAAATAAATTTAACTTTTTAAAAATTATGTTGCGCGTCAAATCATGTTGCATATATTATGTGGCAAGTCACTTGCCCAGCAATTGCCAATTGACAGCAATTGGCAATTGCTGTGCCACTTACAGCAATTGCCATGGTCTTTTATGTAGTATATATAGCCAGAACTACTGGAGGAAGAGGAGAACGAACTAACATGGATTTGCGGTACTGTATCCCCCCTATATTGAATTTGATCTTCTTTTTGTTCTTAAGCCCTTTGAACCCGAACATCCTGGTTTCATCATTCTTTGTCCGAAGGTTTTTTATTTTGGAGCTGGCATTCATAATTCTAGCCGTGATGTTTCTTCTACTCTTCCACTTCACCTCGGTTGAACTCCCTATAAGCCGCAATCACATTCGCTTCCGCACCGGAGCTTTCTCTATTTCCTTGACCGCATCGTTTCTAGCCTCTAGCCTCTCTTCTTTCCACCTTCGCACTTCTGGGCCATACATTTGCTGATAGTCTTCTATTCTCCCTGGCATGCCATTTTCTTTGATATTTTTAAACACTTTTTCCTGCTGTTTACTGGCTTTCTTCAATCACTTCCCACTTCCATCATGATCGTTACCCGCAATGAAGAAAGTTCTAACCCAGTTCCTTCTCAAGAGGACGTTGAACTCGGTACCACTGCACCAGCACGACCAAGCCGAACTCGCCATGCACTAGGGATTCCTCTAGATTCAACATAGTTCAACACTTTTGAAATTACTTTATTTGCAGTTTGTCGCGTAATCTGTTTCCAGTGTCTGTCAACTACAAATGAATAGTGTTTTTGATTTCCAAGCAAAAAGATTCGGGAACGCTGATTCTGCTTCAGGTTCCCCTTGGTTTTTTTTTTTATTATTATTATGTTATTTGATAATTTTCCTCTGATTCGTTTCTTTCAAATTTTGTTCAGTTCGGCTCCAAACCCAGCTTCTCCTTCTGGGCCAAAATACAGAGCACATGATTTTTTATTTTTTTTCTTAATTTTTTTTTAAAGGTTACAGGGGAAATTTTGTGCATTTAACACAAAATCGCACCATTAGGCCCAAAAACTCATCAACCGAAGGCAACTAGCTTTGGCCCGTGGTTAACTAGGCTAGACCTAAAGTGACTGATTGTACGGTAGGATCATAGCGAGTTGGATTGAATTAAAATTGAAAATAATATCAGCGGTTATATTAATTATTGTATTGATAAAATTAAAATTAGTTGTGAAAATATTTATTTAAAATAGTAATAAAATTGAATATAACAATAAGCTACTTTTCCAAAGAGAAATGACTATCAGTAAACTACTGGATTTTTTCCTTTCTAATTGGAAACCACAGGAAAAGTGCAGTTACGACCCTTCAATTACATCAATACGTGCTACACAAATATATCTCACGGTTCAACAAAAATAGATTGGATCACTGGAATTCAAATTCTCTCTAAAAAATTTAAACATATCATCTATAATTATTATATTATAATTTAAAATTATGTATTATTTATCAAAATTTTATATAGAATTTATATTATAAGTAATGGATACTTATATAATTTTTTATTATAATTATAGTAAATAAATTATAATAAAAAATTATAAGTGAAATGCTAAAAAAATAAAGAAAATCAAATCAGAAAACAACAAATAAAAAGGAGAAACAATAAATAAAAGTGAAAAACGGCACCATTCTTAAAGCAACATTTCCCCACGGGAATTCCCAAAGGATTCGGTACTTTGTTGTTCCCAAGCCTCCTGAATTACAGGACTCTGAACCTTCAGAAGGCAAAAGAGCTGAACTTTTCCGTGTTAGAGAAAAGGCAATTCGAGCAGACTCCAAAATGGCGATATCCGGGAATTTAATTGTCTCTGCTACTCTCGCCTCTTACCATCAACAACCTTTCCGAAGCTCCACACCTTCTTCAAGGGCCCTTATCTTCACTCCTTCTCTTCTTCTTACCTCTATAAACGACTATTAACTTTTCTCTACATTGAGTTTGAAATTTTTGTGCAATTTATCGTATGTTTGCTCAATTTCGTGTTCGGATTGCCGAATAATATCGCGTAAGTTGGGTTGTTCAGTGTCTATTTGAGGGTTAGAGTTGGAGATGGTATTCTGGTTCGTTTGAATTCCAAGTTTTTAGCTGTTGTTTTGCAACCAAATGGAGCATGAGCTATTTGGTTTTCCTAATTTACAGCAGCATCGTCGTTACATGGTAGCTGTAGCTCTGAAAAAACTTTAACAGTGCTCAGGCTTTTTCAATTTCCGCAAAATGTTTTCTGGGTTTCATCATCCTGTTGTTCGTCTAATTATCTTAGCCCATTGGGCCATCTTGGGTTTGTAAGCTTCAATTCTGACTGCAGTTTGCTTTGCAAGTTTCTAATTTTGGGTGAATATTTGTACTTCATCATAGTCATATACATAGATGTTTCGGCGGTCTTGCCTTATTTCAATCAATAGTCGAGATTATGGATTGGTCTTTGTTTTTTAGTCTTGATTCATCCTCGATTAAGTATGCGGAATCCTGCTTTTACAAAAATATCAGAACCGACATAATATAGGAGACTAAATGCACCTTTCCCCCCAAAATAAAAGGAAAAGACGCTTAAGGAATTTACCGTCTCTTCTCATTTCTGTAAGCAATGCAGGAGCATGCCTCTGGACTATTTCGAGGTAGCTCTTAACTTCATGGTCCTCAATGTTAAACAAGACAGCAGACCCATACTGAAAAACAACCATGTAACGGCAGCAGCTGGCTTTGTCTTTCATTGCCTAAAGCCAAAGAGGAGAAAGATGTCGTTGAATCAAACAAAACCAAAAACTATTTGCAGACTTGGCGGATTCCTCACAAAAATAATGCTTCAACCTAACATGTTACTCAACTCATAACAGTCTTAACGAAAACCACCACATATGAATATACCAGTGGTGGGAAAGATGTGTAGGACACAAAAGATAAAGGTAGCCCAAAGAATGAACTGAGGATGCTAAGGAAACAATCATAATCAGCTTCTTTATCATAGGTTAACAACAATAATTTTCTCAACGATCAAGAATGACACCAAGCAAAATCTCCTTTAAACAGAAAATTGCTAAAAGGTGGGAATGTAACTGCGTGTGAATAAGTTTAATTGAAGCAGAAAGAACAAAATCGTTTGTTAAACATCTTGCAGTAATATCTGGAGGGGAATCACAATATCTGATGGCAATATAATTTGATGAACGAGAACGAGGTATAATGTTGCTCAAATTCTCAGCTTGCATACTCTTCAAATCGACACTGCCAAAACCACAAGTCAGAGGAAAAGGCAACCCACCAACAACACAAAAGCAATTCACCAAAATAGAACATGAGCAAGGGCATTAAGTCAATCAAGCTACAAAAACACTTATCTTGAATAACCATTGAACTAAAAATACAATAGCCAAAAATATCCAAGCTTCAAATTTGATGGGAAACCTGGTGCAAAGGAAATAAGCTTTGATGGGAATTTTGCCCATTTCCTCTCCTTCTTGGGAAACAAAGCCATGATTTTGGTCGGAAAATTCAGGGGACCCACGATCAGAATCGCTGGTATAAACCAAAACTTGAGATGGGAGAGCGAAGAAATGTCTTGTGAAGAGAAAACGAGTAGCTGGTTTTAAAGAAAGGGATAGAGAAAGAGGTTTGGGTGCTTTGGGAGAACGAGAAAGTGCATGAAAAATAAAGTACGTTATTGTCAAGTGGCTGAAGAGAAGCGATACAGCAGCTCTCCATCTATCCATGGAAAACAAGGAAAGGTTTTATTTCTAGTTTTTCAAAGTAAAGTACAAAATCTTTGTCCTGTGATTCATTCATGGACTTTCTCTGGGTTTTTCTTTCTCTCCAAGATTTTGCCATTAATTAAACACTTACCCAAAACAGGATTTTTATATTAAAAAAACAAAATAAATACCAAATATTAAAGTTACAACTCTTCTACTTCTAACTCTATATTAATCTTATTAAAAAAATCTGTTAATTTTTTATTAACTGGCAATAATTTGGAATTTGGAGCTATATTGTCTGATCACTGACATCAGCATACAGCACAAAGCTATACTACCATTATAATGCAAAATCAGTCGCTTGCCACTTGCCACTTACCGCTTGCCAATGCCACCTAATAAACCATTTTATTTACATTTTTTAATGAACTTTTTAGGGTCTTTTTAAGGTTAGTTAAATTTTTATTTATAATGATATTTTTATATTTAATATAATAATTAATAATTAATTTAATAAAATATAATGGCTTTAAAAAGCACCCTTAACATTAGCAAAATCTTTAAAATTTTAATTTTTTTATAAATCTTCAATCATGTTTAAGAGCATTTTTAGGGTTTTCTTTTTAATTTTAGCCTTTGCTTTTTGAGTTAATTATTATTGTCTTTAGATATATTAGTCGAGATTAAAGTGAACTAGTGTTAAAATTTGAGGTTGAGTCAAGTGACTAAGACCCATTATTGCATTTAGATTTAACTCTTAATATAAGTTAAGTTAAACTTTTATTCTTTTTTCATTAAAAAAAAAAAAACTTTCATTCTTAGTATAAGTGTGCCTATGTGCCATTAGAAGCTTATTCTTAATAGAATTATGAAAAATGCAATGTAAACGGATACATAAACTAGTAAAAATTAACAAATATTAAGAATTAATTTCAATTACACTATTAAAACATTTATCTTAAACCAATAATCCAAAGATTTGAAATGTATAAATTTGTGGATAATTCTAACAATTTATTTCATAGATAAGAAAAAAATAAAAAGAAGATCAAGAAATAAATATTTATTATATTAATTAAATATTTTAAAGAAATTATGAAGTGATACTGTCTTAATGAATGTTTAAAAACTCATGTTTTAAGATATAAATTCTATTAAAATAATGTTATCTCACATTCAATAAATATTAAATTTTTCGTATTTTTTTAACATTATTTTAACATACCATCACCGTATGTAGGTAGAGATAAAAAAAATTTATCACATGAAAAATTTTAAAATGAAAACAAAAAATTTGTTAATTTTGATATTATATTAAGTATTGAATTTAAAATTAATTAATAGTAAATAAAAAACTTAACTTGATTATAAAATTATAAAAAATTAAATATTTATTAAATATAAAATAATATTATTTTAATAAACTCTTATATGTAAACAAAAATTAAAAAAAATTACCACGTGATAAATAACGCTCTATATTTTCCAATAGAGAAAATATTCAACATATCTTTTCAAATGTTTTCTCGCGCTTTTACAGCCTTGGTGTCTCACAGTTTTTTTGTCAACGGTCATATTGTACTTAGTCTACGTTGATATAACTTGAACTCTGGCTTCTCTTTTTTTCTCTCCAAGATTTTGGCATTTAGAATTTGTGACGTACGGAGCAACGACCACCCACCCTAGACAAGTTATTTGCCGAATAATATATTAATAAATAATATGATTAGATTATAACTTATGATTTACGAATATATAATAAAATTATATGCTTTAAGTCAATTAAAAATAAAAAATTTTAAATATTTAAATTTAAATATAATGATACTAAAATATCATTAAAATTAATATAAATGTAAAAAATATAGAAAAAATTCATCATTGTGACTAATATATATAATGATAGCAGAATTTTATATTTATAAATATATACATTTATAGTGATTGTTATTGTAATTTAAATAAATTTCATTTCTCTCACCTTTCATTTTTGTTGGAATTGATTTATTTTTTATATTTATTTTCATAATTTTGAATATTTACTATTATCTAAATGATTTTTATTGTTATGTTTTTTACCAACATGATTATTATTATGATAGAATTGATTTTAAAAATTTATTTAAATAATAGATGTATTTTTTATCTAATAAAAATAAAATAAATAAATTTTTAGATGTTTTGAACATTGTTAGATGTTTTTCGTATTTTTAAAATATTAAATATAATATTTTAAAATATATTAAATTTTTAATCATATATTTTTTGAAATTTATCAAAATCAGACTTTTTAAAATACTATTTTAAATTTTTATAAATTTTCTATATTTTTTAAAAATATTAATTTACTTTTTAATATTAAATTCATTTTTAAAACTTTTTGGTTTTGAAATTTAATATTTTAAAAAAATCTAAAAATTAATATTCCTAAACCAACCATTGCAACTGCCATCTGCCTCTTGGCAACTTTGGCCGCCATCCAATCTACGATCATGTTTTCATTGTTTGATAAATTTCTTAGTGACAACATTAATGGAGCGAGGGAGAAAGCAAAGTAACAAACCCAAAGTGGGTAAATCTAACAACCAAAGTTGGTCAAAAAGGTAATGGGATTATTGTTTGACTTGTCACATTCCAATCTATCAAAAATATATGAAGTCTTCGCAATGACAAATTTGGCAATCACTTGAATTAGAAAAAAGGATAAGCAAAAAACTAACGATGCAGTCTTAGTAATAATTTTAATTAGAAAAAAAGGAAATTACAAAAATAAATTATAAAAATATTTATATATTTACAGCCATGATAATAAATAATTACTGATAAGAAAATGAAAAAAAAAATTATTGGAAAGAAAGATATTGTAATTGCTTTTTTTACATTTTAACTTGATAAAAATACAAACAATCAGATTCTAACTATCGATAACAGTGGTTGGTCTGGATTCTAAAAATTGAGAAATTTTTTGATTTCGGACTCCAATAAATAAAAAAGTCTTTTTTTGGCTAATAAAAATCGAATTCAATTGTCTTTTCCAGAGGTAAATTAAGAAAAATATAGATATAAGTAATAAGAGACAATATGATAATTAAGAAAATAGATGAAAAGTTATTTTTTATAAAAATAAGTGTAACAAAAAAATTTGAAATTATAATCTAATATAATTCTTTTTTTGATCTTTCATACAGTCGATCCTAAAGTTATAAAATATAAGGTTTGATTTATCATTTTTATTATTGTTATATAATACTCAACTCTAATATGACTAATTTAAAATAATAACACATGATCTGCAAATAATCTTTTAAATATAATATTAATTAACAAATTCATAATTTATATATCATATTAAATATTTTTAAAATTTAGATATTATATTTAATATTTATTGTAATTCAAAGGTCATTTATAATATTAAACTTTTTTTCTTTTAATCCTTAATAACATATTATCAACATCGATGGTGGTTGAACGTCCACATTCATGAAAGTTCACATCTTTCCTTATTTTCTCACTCCTCTCTTTCTCTCTCATAACGTTTTTTTTTTTTGAATGATTTCGATAGACTTAGCAATTCGAATATTTGTGTCCAAGGTCGAACCACTCTCGTTGAGTTTAAAATGGAGTTCCCGGCATAATAATATTTAAATTACTTTTTAAGATTAATTAAATTACTATTCATAATAATATTTTTATATTAGATGTATCGTTTTGTAATTAATTTAATAATTTTTAATATATTGAAAGCATGCATAATTTAACATAGTAATGTGAGTGTCTTTAAGGCATTCCCTAACAAAAATCTTTAATTTTTAAAATTTTTGATAAACCTTGATTATGTTTAAGAGCAATTTTAGGTGCTTTCATTTAAAAAAAAAACACTTATATATTTTTTCCTTGTTTATAATTTGCTTTTTAAGTTAATTATTGTTAATTTTTTAGATATATTTACACTTGACAATTTAAAATATAACACAATGATATGATATGAATAAAGAACATGGTGATAATACGACTTAAAATTTTAAAAGAATCATAAATAGTTTAATAAAATAAAAAAAATATATATTTTTGTATTGATAAAAATTGTGATATGTAATTTTCGTATAAAATATAATATTTTACACGATACGATAATATGAATTATCAAATCTAGATACATTAATCAAGGGAAGTGAATTAGTTAACTATTGTTGAAATAGAGTTCAAATCAAGCGACGAAAACCGTTACATTATTCAATATTATTTTGGTGTATATTTGGAAAAAATCCATGCTTTAAGATATAAATTTTATTTACAAATGTTATCATTATTTTTGTTTTTATATATTTTCGAATTGAGATGATTATATATATATATATATATATTGATAAGAAAAATTCAGAGTAGATAGATTATTTAAATTTTTAAGTTAAAATAAGATGTTTCGTATTTGATAATTTAAAATAAATAACTACATATTGTGTATTTAAGAAGATCCCAACAAACGATCATTGATAAATAACTGCATATCGTGTATTTAAAAAAATCCCAACAAGAAGATCCCAACAAGTGTAAACCCAAAATCTCTTCGTCAACGAGGTGAAGTCTTAACCAATTACAAATTTTTTATGCTTTTACAGCCTTAAAGTCACCACCTTTTTTGTCAATGACCATAGTGATTTTTTTTTACGAACAAATGGTAATAATAATTAGTATTACATTGATACGAATCCACGAAAAAGGGTCCTCTACCCCATTTCTTAGAGAAAATGTTAGGATTACATGCCATGTAGGATATGCAGCTGGATCAGTAGATGGACGCATAAAATTACAGATCTCATATCCTTCCAGCACAAACAACATTGGATCAGTTTTTAATTTGTTTAATTTTACAGCATCGTAGCAGCTGAATTTTGGGATCATTACACAAATCACACTGCGGGATAAGACCACCAGTAGAAAAACATGTTAGAAGCCATTGGTACCAATTGTCTATAATACAGTCTGAAGATCCCACTGGGGGGTAACGAGCTAACATGGATTGACACCCCGGGGACATACAGCATCGCAAATCCATGTTTGCTCGTTACCCTGCAATGGAATCTTCTGGCGCATATATAGACAAAATCTAAAAGCAAAACCAACTATTCTCCGCCTTTAAAGTTGAATTTCCATGGAAAGGGATTTTTTTTTTTAATTTAGGATCCATTTGAATAAATAGTGAAATTAATTATGATAAAATTGAAAATAATAGTGATGATAAAATTAATTACTATTGTAGTGAGATTGAGTCGATGGAATTAAAATCAACAATAAGATATGTATTTGATTATAAATGTAATAGTATCGATAAAATCAATTATAGTAAAAAAAATTATCATTAAAGATATGAGAGCAAAAATTATATTAACAAATAATTAAATTATTTAAGATTTATGAAATTAATAAATAATTAAAAATTATTAAAATTATTTTTTATCAAATAATAATTTTAATAATAAATATTCTAAATAAAAAAATGATAATAAAATATTAAGTGATTTTTAAAAAAAAATTGATAATAATATATTTAGGCAAATGATAATGATCTAGAAAATAATAATATTTTTATATTAAAATTATAATTATTTTTATTCAAATTAAAGTTTTAAAAGATAAAAAAAAAAAAAAAAGCATTATTTAAGCCGTAGGGTATAGCATGTAGTTACAACAATTTAAAAACAAAAACTGAAGGAAGGAGTTATAAAAATATTCGTT